>WAAG01057497.1:0-47119 GCA_013390105.1 Tichodroma muraria | reverse complement strand
TGTTCAAAAGATACTTTGAGGCGAGAAAAGAAATAGAATAAATTAAGTAATTAGAGGTTTTAAGTACATGGTGAGTACTATCTATTTAAATAAAGGTGACTTGCAAAGCTTCTGTGTTTTTTGTTGGTTTGTTTGTGGTTTTTTTAATGGATGCTGGAGTCACAACATCTACTATGATTCTTTCAAAATTAATTCTGGATACAAAAGTGAGGGAAGTATCTCACAGTTATGACAAGTCACAAGTCTGTAATTTCATTTTGCAATCAGTTCAGTCATGCCAACTGAAGCTTTTCATGCTTACAAATTCAGCACTGTTCATGATTAATATAACAATTATAATTTGTGTTAAAATAGATATCNGGTGGTTTTTTAAATTCTGACTATAGGAGGCAGAAAGCAAGCTGATGCTACCCGAAGAGAGTGTTAGAAGCACTAAGAAAGAGCCTTTTAGCAGCTGGTAATGTCAACTTGAAGAAAAGGGCTTGCTTTAAGAAAAGGGCTTGCTTTAAGAAAAGGGCTTGCTTTTTGAGTAAGATGATTTTAGAGGTCATTGTCTTAGAACTGCTACCAAACAAACATGAAGTCTTCATCTTTTAGATAAGTATTAATCTTCTGTATTATTATTAGTACAGCTTTCACTCACAAAATGGAACTTAAATAATAGCCATATAGTGAAAAGAATATATATGTCTGGAGACTGGGTAATACTGAAGCAGTGCTGATACTGAAGCAGTTTGTTGTTTGGTGTCCTTACAGCTGGTACTCTTGGAAAAAGAAATTCTGCAGACAGTAAATTTATCAGTAGAATTTGAGTCTAAAACATGCCGACTTGGAAAGTAGGTTTACCTTTTGGAGTAAGTGGTTGTGAAGGCAGTTTGTCCTTCACAGAAAGGTAATCTGCACAGGTAGCCAAGACATACTGGACAAGAAAGGTGGGAAAGTGGTTGTGTTTATTCATGATCGCTTCTACTGTGCTCTCAAACTTGAACTCAGTTTAGGTGTTGAGGACAGAAAAGGCTGAATTTCTCACGTTTCCTTCATTTTGTTCAACTGGGTGTTCTTAAAAATGTATATTCAAATGAAGTAGGACTAAGATAAGGTCCAGTAATTGTTAACAATTAAAAGTACCAAGTTCCAGTTACATACAAGCGTTCTCTTAGATCTGCATTAAAGCAATATTGTCTGCTTTCTTCTTTAGTTGTTTGAATGAAGGCAGACATCAATTTCTTTGAAACTCTCAGTATAACGGATCAAGTGTTTGAAAGATTTGCTTTAATAACTGAGGGAGAATGTTGCCAAAATCCAAAGAAAATTGTGAAATACAGTTTAGTAACCAGTGCAATGTGTTTTAAATTTACTCCCTGAAGTCTGCCTAGAAGAAAAGCTATGGTATTAGGGAAAGATGTTGGTGTTAATAAAGTCACAAACTAGAAAAGCAATGACAGACTTAATTTAGCATTTACCATTTGACTCCCAAAAGTTTATGTAGGTGTACTGAAACAATTACTTTTATTGGCAAGATTGCATTTTACCTTCTCTCGATGGATTGTGTTACAGTACCTTAGTTATACTTGACCATAAAGTTGCAAGTGGAAGAGATTCTGTCAACACTGAAAAATTATAGAAAGCTTTTTTTTAAAAAAAATAAAAAATGCCCTATCAAGGATGTTGTTGGTGCAGATGAAGTAAAAGGCTGAACTTGCAGGTTGTAGGCTGTACTTTCTGAAAAGATCAACTGCAGGTTACTGTTAGCTCAGTCTGCTAGGTTGAAGCATTAGTGGCTGCCATACTTTGAAGCACTTCCCAAAGTGGTTCCAGTGCTGGGCAGTTGGTGTGGGGCTGGTGCTGCGCCCAGGCTGGCTACAAGGAAGAGGCAGGGTGTGAGGTAGCTCCTTGGCTTTGAGTTGTGGACTTGGGATGACTCTAGTTGGGTGAGTCCCAGGCTTTATGGCAGGGGACAGTATGCACACTCTAGCTCAGCATGCCTTTATCTTGGGTGATGGGTTTGTGTATTGGTTCAGTCTGCAAACAGTGCTGTACAAAATTGGGTCCCAAGTTTAGACTTCTCCACTTTTAGACAGTGTAGCTGCTGTAACTTATTTCCTGTCTCTGGAGGAAAAAAAACCAACCCAGACTTCGCCTTGTGGTATCTCTTCATCCTGATGGAGCTAAAAGACTAATATTTCTTTATCAGCAGGACACAGCTTTCGTTCCCATAGCTCTATAAAGCTCGGTGGTGTGGAATATGTTTTAACGCATCTCTAAATTGATCTGTTCCAAGTATACTCTAAGTAACTAAAAGAAAAAAGGGACAAAAATCCAGAACAGCAGCAAAGATAAATGCTTAGACTTTTAGTGAAGGTGTCTAAACCTAGGGTTTGAGGCAGAGTTCGGTTTAAATTAGTGTGGGATCTGGAATATTATTCTGTTAAAATATTGTCTAACTGAGCCCCTTCTTTATAGTTTGTTATTCAGCTTAGAGTACAGATATTGAGCTAGCTATGTGTTTGGCCTTTGCTTGTGCCAAGCACACCCCAAGTGTAGGTCTTTATGAAATTCCTTGTCCAAATAATAAAGTACAGAGTTCCCTCTGTGTGATGTAAGGACTCTGATACCCTATTGAGTACATGGGCTTATGTAGGCAATCCAGCTGTGTTTGGGTAGGTGTCATTAATGAACTTGGCCCATAGTAGTACTGAAATTTTTGTCTCTTTTATTTAATCTAAGCACTTCTTTAAAAGTATTCTTTAGATCATGTGTGTTAGCTTATATAAAAGCATACCATGGTGAGCTCATTGAGCTTGGACGTATTAGGGACTGGTATCTCTCTCTCGGCCTGATGCTCTTTGTGTGCTCACCACCCCAGCAGCTCCCTTTTTTTTATGAGAGAGGAGGATGTCAGCTGTGAAATGCAACCAGTCTTGTCTCTGGCATGCAGATACCCACTCTCTACATGTTTAACTTCCTGGTGTTTAGGTAAGGCTTACATTGAGAAGATCTTTTCTTATTTTGCTTCTTTTTTTTCCCTTTGGTGCACCATTTTGAACTACCCCAATGTAAGCTAATGGTAAATCTTCTACTAGGTCAAATAATTTTATAGTTAGAAATTAGATACAATACAATTTCACCTAAAGTAGCAAGTCCGTGTTTTATTTGAACTGTAGTTTATGCTGTAAATCACGCTCTACATTTTTTTAAAACTTAAAATGTTGGGTTCTCCTCATATACCTTGGCAAATTATTCCAATGTCTAAGAATAAGCTACAAATGCTCATCTAATATCAAATGCCAGGTACTTGATCTAGCAGGAAAAAACTAAAAGATGAAAAGAAGTTGGAAGTCTTTGTCATTTAGATTATGACCTAGTTGTTGCTTTATTTTCTATTTCAGAAGTCAGTTAAGCAAAATGTAAGAACTCAGTTTTCATGTATGTGTAGGAATGGGATGAGCTTCTCTTAAAATGTGGGCACCTGAACTGTAGGTACCAGCTGGGGATGAAGATGGAGACCTGTCAATTGGCTTTCCCTGCCTGTGTGTTCCAGGTCATTTGTTCTGTCTCTTGCAGCATCAAATACTCACCTCGTTTTCACTTTCTTACCGGCATAACTAGAATCCACGATAGCCTCTAGTTTAGCCTATATTCTTTTCCGTATAAAACATGGTCTTATGTTTGACTTGTCATAATCCGTATTGAAATAAATTTGCTGTTGAAAGGAATTTGTCACCATAACTAGTCCTTTATTGCTACCTCTGAATTTGTCAGTTTCTGATGCTGGCAGATTATGCTCTTGAATATTCTTCTTTGCAGACATAAGTACAATGCAAGAAGTATTAAGTGTAACACTAATCTCTGTTGGACACAAATAGAAAATAGAACCACCTTCTTCTTTACCTTGTGGACTTCTATTTACCTGTTAATCCAATTAATTGATCACATAGGTAGGTCAGTGTTTAACCCAATTGAAATTAAGATGATGCAGCTAAATTTTATGGGGTTTATGTGCCTTTATTTAACTCCCTTGAAACCATGATACTAGAGGTTAATTTGTGATTATGGTGGTTCTTTGGGCAGAAGCTCAGAACTTATGACAGAAATAATAAGATTGCACTTCATTCTTTATTTGTCAAATAATTGTATTATGAAGGTCTGGAGACATTTGAGTAGAGAGAAAAGGAAGATTTCATTACTTTATTATTATATGATCTGATTAATTCTCAAATGAGTAATGTAAGAAACCATGGGTTACAAATGAGTTTAGCAGCCCTTCCATTATTTGCTGAATAGCTAGTATGGACATTGCATGAGCTTCCAAGATGTGAAGCAAACAACAGAATGTGTGGAGTGTTCCTTCTAAAAGTATTTTATTTTCTGAACATAAAAGTTCTTACAGTGTAAAAGGCAGGATATGAAATCAAATATTTCTGCTGTGTGGTTATGGCTGAATTGCACAAGTCAAAACCTGTCCTTTCCTCTTTACCAGGTAAGAACTAGCTTATATGCACTCCAAGTAGTGCATAGAATATGCTTCAAATCAGTCTATTCTAAGTTATTTAGATGAACTTTTCTCAAAGTGTCTCTCAGGAAGATGGAGTTTAGTATTGTATTATGCTTATTTTTTCTGAAGAATTTGAAAAAGCTACTGTGCTTCACTGCCTTTTTTTTTTTTTTTGTGCAAGATTATGTCAAAACTTTTGGAAATAAAGCCAGAAAAAGCAATCCAGAGTCTTTAAAATAGTATTCTGTTCCATACATGTGAAAGCAGTTTCTGAAAAAATGTTGTTGGAAACCTCAGATGGCAGTGTTCAATTTAAAGGAATAGCAAAATGAGTCATTCGTAAAACATTAAAAAAAAAAAAGTCTATAGTGTATTTTTTGTCCAGTAATAGGAAATGGATTGACTCTGGATATGAAATGCTGAGCTTTATTGCATTTGCATTAGGCAGAATTATTAACATTGTATTGTAGAGGCTGTGGCACATTTTTGGCAAGCTGATACATTCCTCCCTTTCTCCGTTGCTTCCTCCCACTCAAGAGCTTTTGTCTTTTCTATCTGCTTTTTGAAGAGAGAAATGTGGTACGCATAAAGACCTCTGAAACTGTAACTCAAGTTTGAATTTGATATAAAGCTAAACTGTTACCATAAATTCAGATTACAGAAATACACGAAGCTAAAAACCTTTGTTGTCTTATTTAAATAAAGCCAAATACAATTAAACTGTAGTATCAGGCAGTAGGGAATTAACAGCCTGAGTTTTGTAGCTAATACCTGGCAGAGCTGAGAAATGACTGTTGTGTAAGGTAATTGTGCCTTCTCCATCTGTGTTTGTGTGTCATCTTTTCTCCTTTGAGAGGAGGCTGTTATGAAAGATGACAGTGAGTTAAATGTAAGAAAAACCCAACACTTGTCATCATAAGAAGTATACGATAGTATGATGCCAACTACTGTTGTGTTCTATTTTTAGCAAGTGTGAACTTGGTCTGTGGTTTTACTGAGAAATCTTGGTCTCTAATGGATGAATTTGGGGAAGAGCAGTGCAACCCATAATTTTTTTTTGTTAGAATGGTAAGAACTTTTCATCATCAAACCAGTTGAATGTCCCATGAACTGTACCTGAAAATAGCTACTTGCCATGAGTTGATACCTTGGAGGATTCTTTTAAGCCTTTTGTATGCAAAACCCCATTAGCAAGGTTCAGAGGTGGCTCTATATGCTGCACACACACAAGATCTTTTATGAACAGCCTTGGAATGCTACATGTGTGGTTGTTTCTAAAACAAACAGATAGTAACTCTTCCCCTCTGCCTCTGTTTATATATAGACATAGATGAATTAAAAAACTTGATTCATGTGCAGGCGGCTTTTTATTTATTTAATTTATGGAAATAAAAAGTCTGTAAAAAGTAGTGTTCATCTTTAAATAGATAATGAAGTAATTTAGGACTAATATTTATATAAATAAGTATTTTTTATAAAACTAGTAATACTTAACTCTAAAGACATTTCACTGTGGTGTTTTACATCTAAGGCTGAAGAATTATGTTACTAAGATGAGAAGAGAGGAGGCAGGGGAGAGGAGGCTAAAGCTGACTCTTCATAGCCAAGGATATCTAAAAATGGAACATAAACACTAATACTAATTTTCCTTTTTAGGTCTTCTTCAAGTTTTATGCAGTAATATATTAGGCTTGAATGGAAAGGTTTTGGTAGCAGGGAAGGGCTCAGGTGACTTGTGAGAAGCTTCCCTCATGTCTGACATAGCCAGTGCCAGATGATGCCAAGGTAGAGGTGCTGCTGGCCAAGGCTGAGCCTGTGCAGTGGTGGGATAACAGATTTAAGAAGGGGAAAAAATGTTTGTGTGGGAACAATTGCAGATAGGCAGGAGTGAGTATATGAGAGAAGCAGCTCTGCAGTCACCAAGGTCAGTGAAGGAGAGGCAGGAGAGGCTCCTGATGCTGGAGCAGAGATTCCCCAGCAGCCCATGGGTGAAGACTGCAGTGAGCCAGGCTGCGCCCCTGTAGTCTGTGGAGGTCCAAGGTGAAGCAGGCACCCAGCTGGAACCCCTGGAGGCCCCCGTGCTGAAGCAGGTGGGTGCCCAAAGGAGACTGTGATGCTGTGGGGAGCCTGTGCTGGAGGATGCTCCTGGCAGGACCTGTGGACCATGGAGAAGGAAGCCCAGGCTGAAGCATGACTGCTGCCAGGACTTGTAATCCCACAGGGGACCCTTGCTGGAGCAGTCTGTTCCTAGAGGACTGTACCCTGTGGATGGGACCCATGCTGGAGCAGTGGGTTCGTGAATTACAGCCCATGGGAAGGACTCTCAAGTTGGAGTACTTCATGGAGGATAATATTCCATGGGAGAGATGCCATGCTGAAGCCAGGAGAAAGTTGTTTCCCATTGTCCTACTCTGATTTGATTGGTTATAAATTAAATTATGAACAAGCTTGACTTGCGAGTCAAGATTGTTTTGCCCATGACAGTAGTTGGTGAGTGATGACCCTGTCCTTACCTTGATCCAAAAGCCTTTCATTGTATTTTCTCTGCCCCGTCCAGTTGAGGAGTGGGAGTGATGAGAATGTCTTTGGTGAACACCTGGTGTCCAGCCAGGGTCAGCCCACCACAAAATTATAACTATTATATGAAATTTCTGAAAAAAACAGAACAGCTAGCAATTTGATAATGGAAGACATCTGGTTGTTTCCAGACAAAGCTTTTCAAGTGATAGCAAATACTTTAAAAAGTGTCGGGGAGGTATCTAAATAAATATCTTATCTAGGACATAGTCATGGCAATTCAGAGATGCTTAAGAAGGTGGGGTTCTGTTTGACTGGTGCAGTGTTGCATTTTGACAGCTCTTGTTCCCAAAAGTGTTGGTGGGGTCAAAAGTTTTCAAATGTTCCGCTATCATGCTATCCTTTCATGTGTGTTAAGTGCTAATCCTTAGTGTTATGCTGGCATTATGACTTTTTTAGCTCATATATCATCTCAGTATACGTTGCCTGACCACTGTTGCCATTTTCTGCCCTTTGCATATTCCTAATGAAACTGTAGGACCACTTTGTACAGTCATGGAGCTTTCCTCAAGAATAGACTAAGGAGCATGTTCGTTTTAGTAAAGTTGAATTAGGATAACATTAGTTGGGTGAGTAATACCATTCTTTTGTCCATGTGGGCAAACCAGTTTTTCTCGTTCAGTGGTAACCAGCATAATGTAAAATATGTGTATTTGGGTCATAGTTTCTTAGTTTCATTTCTAAGCTAGTATTTTGGGAGGATTGCTTTTAAGTTTTTCTGTGCTGCTTATATTGATCTTCAAATTTGAAATTCTGAAACCATAATGAAACCAGCAATTTGGGAAACCAGCTTTGGAAAGCTAGTAGAAAATTCCATTATTCAGCACCTGAAGGCCTTTTATTTTGCTTTTTCCTTTATGAAAATTAAGTGCTGGTTGTTTTCTCAGCAGATGTGTACAGATGTCACACTATGTTTAGGTGCAGTTTAATGCAGACAGGTGACCTGATGGGGACTTCAATTGTAATATTTAGTAGCATGGTCCTAGTCATATCAGTATTTCTGAAATCTGAATGTCTGTAAGCGGATTCCTTGAGAAATTTGGCCTAGCAGTGCTCACTGTTAGTCTTCCCACTTAGTGCTCAGGAAGGGTTTGATGAGCTTGTTGCTGGCTTTCATATTGAGGACTGACCTATGATAGATATAGCCCTGGAGAGAAACTCCTTATTAAGGGTATGTTTCCTTATATATAAGGAAATCTATACAATAGAATAACAAACTATTGCCATTTTGTTCAATTTTGAGCATATTGGAATTAAAAACCAGTAGCAGGAAAAATCCCCATACTAAAGGTACTTGATTTTTTTTTCCTTAATTTTTTTCTGCTCCCTCAGACTCACATAGCATAAACACATATATAACGTTCAACGAATTTTGTTTTGGTTGAAGATTGTTAGCAGTGCCATTGAATAGGGTGAGATCTGATAAAAAACACAGAAATTCTCCTTATGAAAAGGAAGTAATATGAAAACGGTCCACAGTATTGAAATGATAATTTATAGTAGTTAATCTAAGTTTCTCAGTTTTGTAAAGTAAATCCCATTTCTTTAGAAGTCCGAGTAGTAAAGGACCATTGTCTGGTCCACTCTAAAGTGGAATTCTCTGATGAGCTATGTCTGACCTGTGGATGACGAGTAAGATTTTTGCTTTGCTGAAGCTTTTTTCTGCTTTTTTTCTGCATGTTTTGCTGAAAACCTAAATACTGTGACTCTAACAGACCTATGTATCTAATAGTGAATGCCATCAGTTTCTGGACAAAAATAATTATTTTAAAATCTTTTAATAAAATTACTTCTTGTCAGTTGATCACACTTTTTCCTTGGTGTTTGCAGAAATAACTTGTAGAGATGCAAGCAGTCTCTGTTTTCCATGCTCAGATGCCTCTTTAGATTTGTGAAAAGCTGAGTGGTGTGACCCATTGTGCTGTTTCAAGACAGGCTTCCAAATGCTTGGTCAAAATTGTGTTGATACGGACCTGGCTTTGAGTGTCCTGGCCTTTAGGGAGGCTTGAGATGTTACAGGTCTCACATTAATACCTGCATTTTCAATTAATGTACTGAGAAGAGATCTAATTTTGCTTTTTGAATGGATAGATGTTAATAGAACTAGAGTAGTAACTGGAAAATTAATAAAATTTAAATAAATAACACTAATTTTCGTGGTATCTTGGTTTTCTTCTTTACTCATTTGTTTTGGTACCTGTTCCATTGAGTTTTAATCTGATGGGTTAAACCACCTCTCACCCATGTCCACTGGGATACTGAGCCATTGACCACTACTCTCTGGATGCAACCAAAAGCTCAGTGTCCCGAAGGACATTGGTGACAAATGGTGTCCCTCAAGTGTCTGTGCTGTTTAATGTCTTCATTAATGACATAGTTAAAGGGATCAGGTGCACCCTCAGCAGATGTGCTGATGATGCCCTCTGCTCTGCTGAGACCCCACCCACAGTGCTGCATCCACCTCTGGGGTCCCCAGCATGAGAAGGACACTGACCTTTTGGATTGAGTCCAGAGGAGGACCATGAAGATGATTAGAGGGCTGGAGCATCCCTCCTATAAGGAAAGGCTGAAAGAATTTGGATTGTTCAGCCAGGAGAAGGCTCTGGGTAGGCCTTGTTGCAGCCTTCAGAACTCGAAGGGGCTATTAGAAAGACAAACATTTTAGCAAAGACTGTTGCAACAGGACAAGAGATAATGACTTTAGGCTGAAGGAGTCTATTTGGATTAGACATAAGGAAGAAATGTTTTGCATTGAGGGTGATGAAACACTGGAACAGGTTGGTTCATCCACCAGAGAGGTGGTAGATGCCTCATCCCTGGAAGTGTTCAAGGTCAGGTTGGGTAGGGCTTTGAACCACCTGATCTAGTTGAACATATCCCTGCTCATTGCAGGGGGGTATTTGACTAAATGAACTTTAAAAGTTCTCTTCCAACCCAAACTAATCTATGATTCTGTGAAAAGGTACTTTTTTGTGAAGGTACGGTGAATTTCCAGTAGTAAAAACACTTGCTCAGGCAGATCTTTGTATTCGCTATCACACTCAGACAGAAGAAAAATCTTTTCTCACTGTTTTTTGAAGGTATCGCACCCAACCTTTCTTCATCTGCCATTGTACTGTTGATCAGCCTGTGAAAAAGAAGAAGATGAAAGAGCTGCATGCTGGGTGTTTGAGTTTTAGTGTGGGTTGGGGTCAAACACAAATAGCTGTATTTACAGAGGAAAGAGGGAGAAGTGCACTGAACTGATTATACTTGTAAATGCACTGGAGTTTTACCTAGAGCACTGAGCCAAAACGAGTGCTTATTTTGGAATATATTTAATTAAAGTTTTGTTCAAAGGCTTTTTAAAAAAACCTGTTATATCAGTTAGGGACCCACAGATTTAGAGGGAACTGATTAAGGACATACTGTTGGTTTCCTCAGCTTTTCTTTGTTTGCTGGTGTTTCTACAGATGTTCAGATTCCTTGTGTCTTTAAGAGTTGCCTTATATCATACAGCGGTAGAGTGGCTGGAATGCCTCTGGCTGGAAATACTAAAGTATATCTGGACTTCTGCAAAATTGGATTTTGTTTATCCCTCTTAGTTGCTAACCTAGCCTTAGTTACCTTTGAAATAATTCATTATTTTAAAACACACTGAAGTGTGGGAACACATTGCTTTTTATAAGTGTAAAGATCTCATTTTCGTCTTGACAGATGTCAGGCTGTTGATATCAGCTCGTCTCTACTTCTCTACAGCTTTTACTGCTGCTGTTTAAGCCAGCCTATTGCCCTAAAGAACAGTTCCAATTCTCAAAACTGCTTTTATCACCCTTTGCATGTGAGTGCAGCATCCATTATCCTGTGGCATAAAGCTGTCTTTGGTATGTGCTGGTTGGTAGCTCTGCCATCTACCATGTACAGTCAGAGATCTTTAACGTGTACTGTCCAGAACTAGTGAGTTGTTTAAATTGTTGGTTATAACATTTCACCTCTTGACATGTGTATGACGTTGCCTTGCCATAGAAATGCAGGGCAGGCCGTAAGGTATGAGTTAATACATAAGATGAAAGAGCGGTGTAATGTAAAACATAGAATACATAACCACTGGGATGTATCATTTAGATTTCCTGAAAGTAACAATTCACTTTCATCACAGTTATAAACACAGAGGTTGTGCTACTGTTGAGAAGACAGCTGTGTCGCTGCCTAATCACGCCATTCCGGTGCAGATCACATCTGTCAGTCAGGCTCTATTTTTGACTGCAGGAGCAAGCTTAGCCATCATTAGCATGATACTTGTGTCGTAAGGTTAAACAGAATAGAGAGGCAATTTGGAGTTGATTATGATTTCCTTGTTTTGTGTGTACTGTATTACGGTGGTTAAGTTAGAATAGGCCCAGTATTAAGTTTTTCAAGAAATGTCTTTTGCCTTACTTCACCCTTTTTTGAATCTGAAGTTCATTGCATCTCCTGCTTGTGTGTGCATGAAGAATGAAACATAGAAGAGGTGTGACTGGGATTGGCTTTGGACCTCAGTTTTCAGGTAGGTGTTTAGGGACCCGAAGGGCAGCAGGAAAGACTTCTCTGCAAGCACATCACCAGCCAGAGGGAGATGAGGGAGAACATGGAAAAAGCTGAGGTACTAGATGTCTTTTTTATCTTAGTCTTTATTGGTAGGATTTGTCATCTGGAGTCCCAGGCCTTAGAGACTAGTGGGAAGGTCAGAAGCAATGAAGATTTAGCCTCAGTAGAGAAGGATGAGGTAAGGGAACATTTTAAAAAGTTTGCTATAAGAAAGTCCATGGGAACTGATAGAATGCACCTGTGAGTGGTCAGAGTGCTGATATCGTAGCAAAATCACTCTGAATTGGTTTTGAAGGCTTGAGATAACAGAAGATTCTTCTTGAGGACTGGAAGAACGCAAGTGTTGCTTTTGCCTCCAAGAAGGACAGGAGGGTCTGGGTACTGCTCAGCCTCACCTAGACCCCTGGGAAGATGATGGAGCAAATTCTCCTGTGAAGCTGTTTCCAAACATAGAAGGACACAAAGACAATTAGCAGTAGTTATTGTAGCTTTAAAAAGGGGAAATCGTGCTTGACCAATGTGGCAGTCCTCCGTGACAAAATGACTGGGTTGGTGGAGGAGAAAAGAGAAGTTTGTACTGTTTGACTTCAACAGTGCTTTTGTCATTGTCTCCCTCAACACCCTCACCATCTGGTCTTAGCTAAGTAGACAGGGAAAGTGACTGCAAATTGGCTGAAATGCTGGGCTCAAAGGGGTGTGAGTGGTGACACAAAATCCAACTGTAGGCCAATTAGCAGTGGTGTGCCCTAGGGATTGTGGGTAGGGCCTGGGCTGTTTATTTTCATTAATACCTGAGTAGTGGGACACTGCACCTTCAGCAAGTTCACAGATGATGCAAAATTGTGAGGAGTGGATGACACAACAGATGCCTGTGCTGCCATTCAGAGGGACCTTGACAGCTAAAGACAGGGGCTGACAGGACTCTTGCCTTTAAAAACGTTCAGCAAGCAAATCTGCTGGAAGGGCGTCTGCATTCCAGCATCGTCACCCCTGTACTTCCCTGCTCGAGCTGTTGCCAGCTGCTGGCTGACTGCCGGTACTCTGCCCTGAGCAGCACACTGCCATTTACGTGTGGGGATTAGACTAAAATATGCAAAAACTGTTGGGAGAGAACTATCAAAGTCCTAGAAGGAGACTGTGATAACAAAACGAAAACTTTTATAAGGATACTTGAAGTGTTGACGAAGTGATTTTCGAGGCTCTGGATGATTGTTTAAATGTTACTTGATGTCAGAGTTCAGTGAGGGAAGGAATGTAAAAGTGGTTTTAATCACCGCTTATATAGTGGTTTGCCCCTTGAAAATTTGCAGGGTTCCTGCTGTCTAGCCTTGTGTTGCTGAACCCACAGTCTGTACAGTCATCCCTGCTGTCAGAAGTTGCATGTGATTTGTAAGTTATTTCTTTGTGAAAGTGCAACATCTTGTCCAGCTGTCCTTAAGTCTTCAAAATGAATACTGTCACTTCACATTACTGCTCGCTGTAATGTGCTTTCTTTCAAGATTTTGTTCACAGTTCTCATCTTTTGAAATACATTAGCTGTAGTTAACGGTTGCAAAGAAGTGCGTTGTGAAGAGGCAGAACCTTTGAGGATGAAGGTTAGGAACAGACTCTTGTCTGTGTTTACAGGTGGCCAGAATAGCTTTAACAGAAGTGTTGGTGTGTATGTTAAGCATCTTGTGTGATGGCACATAAAGCATGTGATACAAGAAATTGGAATCCATGAGAAGGACTCGACGAAGATGACCCGTAACGATTGTCATGGCCAAACTTGTGCAGTAAGTGGGAGTGTGTGAATTCGGAAGGTTTTCATAAACCTTATAAAGTGAAACTCTAATGTAACTACACTTGCTTGAAAGGAGCAAAAAGCAACAGCTTTGTAGCATCAGTGCTCAGTGTGATCTTAGAAACATAGTAGTTCAGAAACTTCAGGAGGAGAACTTGGAATCATTGTATGCTACAAACTGTGCTCTTCCCTGCTAAACAGCCCAGACTATCAATTTCTGTTACCTAAGGTTTGAGCTGGTCTTCTGCAGTGTGTCTTTATTGTGGTCTGATACTGTGACATCCTTCCATCGCTTTGTTCCTTCATGAATGATGGTGTATGAGTGGAAAAACCGTCACAAGTTTCTAGAATATGGGCAGTCTCTGGAATGGTGATACTTGTCAATGTTGTTTAGCCACAGTACAAAACCAAACCAAGCCCCAAACTTTGATTAATGTGATTATGCAAAGTGCCAAAGAATTGGTGCGACTGATACTTGATGTAGATGTTCATCTATACACACAACACCTTTGCAGGCTTCTGTGGTTAACTTTTTACTTATGTTGGCTTAGCAGAGGAAAGAATGGATTTTTTTACTACATCAGTGATAGATGACCATATATTAATTTTGGTAATGAAGTCACACAGGTATCATGAGTTTGTATGAGAAGGCAGAATGCAGTCTGTTTGGCTGGAGGTGAACAAAAAACCCCAATCTCTCTTAGTGTTCTGAATCTAGAAATACTGTTCCAGATGCTTTATGGGTTCCAAGGTACTGTGTTATATCAAAGGGGTATTTTCAAGCTTATTTTTAAATCAAACTTATGAAGACTTATATTTGATACAGTATTTTCAGCTAACAAATATACCTAAGTATCTATGCATTATCATACTGTAATCAACTGCAATCAGTTTGGCAATTGCTTAGATAGCCCTTGTTGGAAGGAATATATCATTAGAAAGCGGTTCCTGTTTTAATCCTAATAACACAAGATGGAATGTCTGTTGTCTGCTGGATTGTTATTTGAAGTGGATGCCAGAAACTGTTATGATAAAATCAGTGATAATCATTATGCCAGTTTAAGGAGACACCAGCTCCACCCCAGAAGTTCACAGGAAACAAAATCTAGAAAATGTGATCCAAGATGAGACTGTATGTTGGCCCTGGAATGCCTCTCATGCCAAATATGAGTATCCAAATTCTAAAAGCCGTCATGCCCGTGTGAGCTTAGTTTTATTTCTTGTCTGTGAAATTGATCTTATAATTTTGAGATGCTCTTGGCGGGGAATTGGTAAGAAAAATATTTATACAGTTGCAGCTGTGTGGTTCTTCCTTATGTATATACTTGATTCCAGATGTCTAGATCCAAGCAGGAATTAAATGGAGTTGATTTTCTTTTTTAAAGAGATGGTAGTCAGGTCCCTGATGTGTGCAGTAGCATGACTGCAATGAAGTTTGTTGAAGATCTTAAAGTGACAGTAAGTGTTTAAACAGAGCTGATTTCTCATTTTAAATAGAGGTATTTATGGCACAGTGTAATATGAGAACGATAGCATTACAGGCATGTAAGCAATCCAGGACTTCATGAAAATCTTTTGACAGACTTTGTTCAGTCTGAAATTGGACCTCAAAAACTAACTTTTGCACTTGAAGGTTGCTCAGTGCACTTGAAGCTGAACAGGGAAAATATAGTGAAAACCAAACCATTCTGTAACAACTCTCTGAAGAAGGGATATTTTTTTTCCTGTAAGTTTGTACAAAGCAGCTCATAATGCAATGACGCTTTCTAAAAAAGTATGTTTATGGATCTTTTCCATGTACTAATATCTTTCTTTATTATTTAAAATGGCTTCTGTGATTTAGCAATACTTCTAGTTCCTGAGAAATGAAGATCTCAATCTTACTTTACTTTAGAGAAAATGGTGTGTATATATTGGATGGAATGAGACTAGAGCCTGTAAATCAGAACATCTGTTTTATTCAGTTCAGATTGTGTGATTTGCTTTGTAATTGTGTTAAAAGGTGCAGTATGAAAGTGAGCTTCACTCTTTGAACTAGGTTTTAATATATGCAAGCTCAAATTTGATTCTGTGACTTCACTTTGTGTTCTGCTTTGTGTTGCTTGCCCAATTCTCTTTGCTGTTTGGTAGAATTACATTCTCTCTCTCAAAGATTCTTAGCTGTTAACCTTAACCTGATGTTAATAAATGAGGTAATGCATTTTTATATAAGGTATGAAAAGCTTGAGCTGGAAAAAATAGTAAGTGTTTGCGATCTCATCTGCCAGGTTTATTTTCCTCCACATCTCAGTTTCAAGTGCAAGTATCTAGAGATGCAAACTAAGTGCTGACACTTAGTGATTGAACTAAATATGAGAGCAGGCTTGTCCAACTGTTTCACTCCAGTAAACATTGTTAGGGTTTATAACATTAACCTGAATTAAGCTTTTGTGTAGTTTTCAGTAGACATTTTACTATAAAAAGGTTGAAATAAAGTTGCTTATTTGCTCAATGCTTTCCACTTGCATAAACTTCAGGAACTGGTAGCTAAATATAAAGGTCTGATAATAAACCCACAGTAAAACCACATTTAAAGTAGTCATTTGAGTAATTTGGACCAGTCTTTCTGTTAATTTTGTATTTGAGAGAATAAGATCTTTTGACCAGTAAAAAGCAGTAATTTTACTTATGAGAGAAATAGATACAATATTACCAGTTTATTTGGGAGCCCTTCAGTTTATTATTGACCTAAGCATCTTGTTCTATAAGGACTTGGTGCCAGTCCTAAGAAATATTGAAAATTAACCTGATTAAAATACTTGTTGACCTTGTTCCTTATGTCACGGGCATTTCCTCACAGGTTTGGGAATTCAGTCTTAAAAAAGAAAAAAAACCTCAAAGCAGTAAGCATCCCATTTTTTCCCTAAATAAGTGCTTACACTTTATTTAGTGAACAGACTTGGACTATGTTCACATAAATTACAAATATCTATATTGGAAGAAATAGCAAATAATAGCAGTTTTGTTCTGCTAAACCAGTTTCAGGAAATGTGTAACTTCAAAAGAGAATGGATGTAACAATGAAAACCTTCACACAAGACTACCGCACAGGGAGCTTCACAAATGCATTGTTCCTAGTTCCCTGCAGCTGCCAAGTGGACATGTTCACCAGGATTTCTGCTGTGGACAAGGCTTGGTTAGAAAAACCTCTGTGTTCGACAACAATTTTTTTGAAAGGCAAAGTAAGTAACCAGCAGAAGTGTATTTATTATCCTAATCTCCAAATTTGCACACTGCTTACTGCTTTCCTGACAGGATGTTTTGGTGGACAGTGTGTCCCTCCCTTAAGGTCAAGACAGGACAGGGAGTAGATCTTCACCCTTTGGAACTGGAGCCATTTTAAACAATGATGCACCTTTGATATGTGACTGTCTGCAGAGAAGAGGGGTATTAGCTGCAGCACTTCCTCATATTGTTGTGTACTCAGAAGCACGTCACTAGGAAGGTCTCAAATCCTTACAAAGTCCACATTGTAAACTGAACTGTGAGCAAAGCCATACTTTATGAAAACTCAATTTCTTGAAGACCTTTGTACTGATTAGTTTATCTATTAGTTGATCTGCCCTTGCTTTGTAGATATAGTTTAGTGGGCTGTTCTACTCCGTGTGACACAGCTGTTTTAAATAGCAAGATAAATGCTGAGGGAGTTTTTTGGTAGAGTTTGGGTTTGTTTTTCTATTCATTTTTTCCCCCAAATCATGACTCTTAATTTACATCCTTCACATCTGTGTGGATTTACTTTAGACACTGTTATATAGTAGAATTAGAGGACTGGGTTGGTAGGGATTTTTTTGTTATCATTATTTTTAAACCAGTTTTCTGCTGGAAGTTTTCTTGTGAAATTTTTTCTGTGTTGGAACTAATTTCTGTCCTTACAGTGTGGTGAGTTGGTGTTGAGTGCTGCTTCTGGTTTACTTGTGCTATTGCTCCTCATTATGTCAGCTTCCCAGTTTGAAAAAAATATTGCTGGTTTAAGTTCAGTGCAATGGATGTAACATTTCGAGAACTACTTGACACAAGGAGTGTAGAGGTATCATGCCAGCTAATGTTGATGGGGCTTATTTGCTCACTGGCCTGCAAGCTGAATTCTGAACCAGCAGTTTAATGTGTTTTCCCAGGTGTAGCACCCTGCTTATGGGGATATTGGTCCAAAAAAATCTGATCTTAGTGTTCTCCAAAACAGCTGAATTCCATTTTACTGCTGGCACATAACATGTTTTCAGATGAGAGCAAAGGAGCCCTCCTTGTAAATTAAAATTAAATTATGAAGGGGACTCTGCATGTCTGTGTGCTCTGTGTTGTGGTGGTGGTGGTTTTTTACCGTGAAGATTTGAATGTGAGTCTGGTCTCTGATTACAGCTCAAAGAGCTGCCAGAAGATCTGCTGTAGTGGTTTGATAAGTGGTTAGCTCTTCTGGGAGGAGGGTTGGGAATGAGTATCAATTTTCATAAGAGGTTTGATTTTTCATGTTCAAAAAAAGAAAAAAAAAAAGCAAGCTGCTTTATTCAGGCAGTAGACTCTACTCACCAGAATGATTGTTTAAACAAAATAATTCTTGATACACAAGCTGTAGATTTGCTTCAAGGTAGCAGTTTTAAGTGTGAAATTTGATAGGATTTTAGGATTTAATTAAAAAGTGTTTGACTTGCAGAGAGCCACATGCTAACTTAAGCTAAGTATGTAGAATTCTAATAGAAGAATAGTAGCATAATTAATATCAACTAGCAATTTCATCAGGGGTGAAATTATTTTGTTATTCTAAGTAAATTAGAAATAGTTTTCGTGCACTCATGGCAGTTGTAAAGCAAATCTTTTGCCTTTAAAGAACAAAAAGATGGAAAAAGGATAGGAGAGGAAATCATGGCAGTCTCTTTGGGTTAATGTTCACAACATGGTGATGTGTTGACTGCTGTGATGAAAACTTTCTATTAGTACCTTTAGGGAGATGGGGAAGAAGGGATTAGAGCTTTGACTTTCCTACTGAGAGCCTTTAATTTTGTTTTTTACAGAAATGAAGAGGACAATTGTCCGCTCCTGAGCCTTCCTGAATATAAATGTGACGTTGTCTTTCACTTTCCATGGGTTCTTTTTCTTTCTTTGTTTGTTTTTAGCTAAGAAGTGCTTTCTTTCCTTTGCTGTTTTTAATGGGACAGAAAATGGAGATGAAAAGGCATGGCTTCTCCTTTAGTCTGGAGTTTGCACAGAGGCTCTTTGGTCTGTTTATTTTCCTTGTGTGGGTTGCTGAGGACTGGAATCGGTCAGGACATCAGGACAGTGCACCTGGGAAGCTGAGAGGGAAGGGCACAGCAGAGCTGTGCAAGACCAGTGTCCTCACTGTGTAGAGTCTTCTTCTCTAACCCACTGTCCCACAGTAGTGGTTTGGATCAGTTTAATTCTGATATCAATTTAATGTATGAATGAAGGGAGCGAGATAACTGTGGAAGAGCACAGTGTTACCTTGTGAAACTGTACGAGCAAGCTGGAAGTCTGGCCCTAATTCATATTTTGTTATTAATAAGAGGACTTGATTTTGTATTTTGGTTACTTGAAGACTGATGGAAAGGGTTTTTCTTCCCCTCACTTTTGCCTATGGGATATTTATCTGTGAGTGAAGATGTTCAAAACATGATACTTTGGTGTATGTTTACATAGTGATTGATGTTGGGGGTGGGTATTTCCTGATACTTAATGATGGTTTAGAAGAGTTAGTCATCATTGGCCAGGAAATACCAACTCCAGATTAGATCGAGTTCAATTATCTAGAAGATATTTCAGTGTCCATCTGAATGTGGTACATTGCCAGAGACATTGTGTTCGTAATAGCATCTTGGTTTAGTGTTTAATTATAGAATTGGTGGCTGCATGTGGGTTCTGTGTGCTATAAATATGTCATCTTGAAGTCACTACCACTGCTGCCCCAAGTTTTGGGAAGTGGTCAGGCAGTGTTGTCTAAAAGTTGACTCAAAGTCTGTAACTGCAAGAATTTCGGATTCTCAAATAAAAGAATACTTAGTACTTCTCTCCTTCCCTGCCCTTGGCCACCGCAATTGCCATATATGTAAATTTTGCAGTATATTTAATGTTGGGATTCAAAATGCATCTTTTCAGGTTAAGTTCCCTTCTACTTTCTAAATGGGTGCGATGGTTCTCTGCTTTTAGTCCTGTGTAAACACACTAGTTTGCACTTGGCATGATAGAAGTAAGTTTGTTAAGAAAAATGGACAAAAATGTAGAAGCTAACGTATACCACTACCAGCAACCATGGTATGGATTGCCAAAAGGTACCAAAAAGTGTGTGTGTTATTTTCTGACGTCAAAAATTTAAAAAAAAAAAGTATTTCTGAGTATTTGTAGACCCCCTTTCCGGAGATACTTATTCTGGGTATTTGCTCTAGTCTTTACTGATGAGGGAAGGCTGAAGAGAAAAATTCTGGGAATGTCTTCCTGGCTGCCTGTATCTCTCTTCTGCCTTTTGGCTTCCTTCCTTCTCAGGACAGGTGATTTTTTCCAGCTCTAATCTTGTAAAAAAACATATATTGGGACTTAGCTGTGTAATTGTAGACCTCTATGCTTCCATTAAGTATTAAGCTCCTTGGAATAGGCTGAAACTTCCTGCTGTCTAGGCTTGTAATTGTCTTATTAGTACTCCTTGGGATCCTGTCTGCACAGTTATTTTTATAGGTGTGTGCTGAAAAGTAAAGTAGCTCTGTCAGTCATAAAGACAAACTTGATTGAGTGAAAGCAGAATTCACGAATACCACTAAATTCAGTTTATAGAACTAAACATACTACACGCTGTACATTCCCAAATGTTTCACTCTGGACCTTATCCTGCTCCTTCTCAGTTTTTTTTACAAGCTTTCTCATGTTATCGGTGAGCGCAGCTGGAGCTAGTAAAACTTTGTGTAAGCCTTGAAGATGCAGAGGAAATGAGGATCTCCAGTGGCCTGTCCCACTGATGCAATTACTCAGGCTTTGCAGAAAAGGCAGGGTGTTGCTGAAGGTTTCACTGAAGTTGTTGTACCCAAGTGGAGGACTGTTGTTGCCTCCTAAAACTCACTGATTTTCATTCTCTGTCACAGAAGGATGGACTTCATGAGCACATTAACTACAGGGATTAAAAAAAAAAAAAAGGGGTTTCAGTGGGTTATATTTTTAATTTTATGTGAATGTGTCAGTTGCTGCTCTGGTGGAATGTAGTAAGTGACAGTCACAGTAAGCTGTGCTAGCTTCTGTAGCAGGATGCAGCTATTGCTTCTGGTTGAGTTGTCCTAAGGTATTACAACTGTAGTAGTTCGTTGGAAAACGTTCGCTTTGGAGTCTCAGAGCTGACGCAGGCACTGCCAGAACGTGCAAAGCAAGGCAGCTGAAGGTGGCTGTGGTTCGTGTGCACCACAGTGTTCCCCAGGTCCGAGTTAGCTACGCCGGCTTTAGCCTTTGAGGCCGTGTGCAGTTGCTTTAGGTTTCCCAGTGTTTCAGAGTACCTGACCCACAGTGGAGGCTGTCCGGGCCCTTCCTGTTACATGCCATATCTGGATGCCTAATGTGAGGAGGTGTGGGTGGTGAGGAGAATTTTCAGGGAGTGTCTCAGGGCAGCCTGTCCAGCGAAGCCTGTGTGACAGCTACATGCTTGCCTTACCTTCTGTCTCTAGCAGAACTTTACCTTTTCGTGCTCTGAGTTTTGGGGAGCTGTGTCATCTGGATTTGTCTGTAGTGTAACTGACCGAGTCTGTATGGGTAGAAATCAGTGAAGTCCTTAAAACAGCAGACTTTTATTTTTTTCAAATGGTAAGTAAAGTCCTATGGAAACCAGCAACTTAATAATGTAGGTAAAAGTGAATGTTTTGTAGTTTTCAAATCCTGAGTGGACTGGATTCAAATTATTGAAGGAGGTATTTGTTAGCATTTGTTTGAATTAGGTACAACAGTGTACTCTGTCAGTTCTCCTTTCTTTGACTGGTTGTGTAATCTGTTTATTCCCTGAACTAAGCTTGTGAATTTCCCCATCGTTTCTTAGAAACTGAATGCCACATCTTTTGTCTCAAGATTTTGTGAGCTTTAGAATTTGAGAGATTCTATGAAAGATTATAAATAAATTGTGGGGCAACTTCAGGAAATTTATTCCTTTTTAAAATGTGTATCCTAATATAACTGAACATCGTGTAGAAGTCCTTTTCATGTTCTCGGAACTCATCTCAACCTACACCTTTAACTTCAGTGAGATTGTTAAATAGTCCCTCTAGTTGTTTGCATAGGGAGAATCTTTAAGCACTTAAAATAGATTCAGAAGAGGTTACTAGTTACTGATATGTTGAAAGTTTGAACCTTTGAAATGTAATATAATGTAAATGTAAATAAACACTGTGCGTTCTTACAGTGTATTTAGTAGATAAGTTTAAATGTTTCTCCAGTTTGAAGACTTGAGTCTTACCTTGGATTTGGTTTTAAACATTACACTCATTAAGCTGAGGCTATTAATATTCGGACTTCTCAAAACCTGTTTCTTCTGTGATACCAGTCAATAATTAGTCATTATAAAAGCTAGGTAAGATGTCACTCAGCAATAGCTGTGCCAATGATGAGGTAATTTCTTTTAATTCATGTTTTAGTTGTTATTTTCCTAATTTAGGGAAATAACAACATTTAGCATACTAAATGTATAGCCTACTCCCATAATCATAGCCTACTCCCATAATCTTTGTGTTAACTATGTCTATGAAAAGGACATTGTTTCCTTTCTTTCCCATTCCCAAAATAATTGTATAAAGGAGAATCAGAGTCAGAGGTCTGGTTCTGATTTTGTACCAGAGTGAGCATGGATTTACTTCACATGATGGTCATCAGCTTGGGTGGGATGCTTAGGTTTTACAGTGTTCACTCATCCCTCTTGCTGCTATGTTGCAATTCCCTTGGCCCCTTCTGGAGTCTCCCTTCAAACACAATGGGAGCTCTGCTGAGAGCTTCACATGTTGTAGCTGTTTTAATTTTACTGACAGTCGTTTTTATGTGTAACATAATCCAGCAGGAAATACAGTCTCCTACTGTGCATCTCAAGACTATCAAATATTTTAGGAATGCTTTCTAACCTTCTTTCCAGTATCAGGAAAATAAGTATGTCAAATAATCCTGTTCTGCACCACCCACACCCCTCTACCCCTTTAGGAAAAAAATTTACAAGTTTGCTTTAGGTGTCTTCACTCTTGTAAGACAAGAATGAAAATTGAAATGTAAGACAATTTTTAAAATTCTATTCAGATATTCATTGTTTTGTAAGTCCAGGGTGACTTCTGGAAGAGGAATGTAGCAGTAACAAAATTTAAAAGATCCTTTTTAGTAGAAAAGACATTTACCTGTAGAGAATATTTTGAAAAGTAAAAATTTTCTCAGTAGAACAACACACTCCCCTCCCCATCAAACAAACAAACAACAAAAAAAGGGAGTAAGACAATTTAACTGCAAAAACTGGAGCAGGTCGCGTGTATGTTCAGCTATGAACATGATCTTAAGCTTGGGCAAACTTTAGGTATGTTCTGTGAAGTTAGCTTATGTGGTCATAATCTTTTGGGATTTTTGCCTTACTAGTTAATCTGATTTTTCACGCAAATTTTACTTGTTTTATGTAGAAAACATAAATTCAATAAAAAATAAGATTGTATGCATTGGTGTGTAATATACAAGGGGGATTTTTCTGTAGCCCAAACTTCTGATTTCTTTCCCAGCCTTATTTCTTGGTTGCTCTGTTTCTGTGAGTGTTCAGAACATGGAGGCTGTATGATTTAAAGTAGGCCATTTCCTGAATCTCCTCTTATTCCTTAATTTTGTGTTGCCGGAACTTTGCTTGGTGTGTAATTAGTATTTGGGTCTCCACATATGGCTCCGATCTCCTCCTGTATCTCCAGCACTGGATATTTATAGCAAGCCCGCTTAAATGCATTATTCCAGTGGTGAGAAACTGACTCAGTGCACATTGCGATTCCTCCTGAGCCGTGTCTGTGACCAACTGTGGAGTTTTGGCATGCATTGCATTCCTGGGTGTGGTTGAAGGACAATCCAAGATAACCTCAGTTATCTTGGATTTGTTACAGCAGCCTGTTGCATTTTAGAAGTTCATGTTAGAGGCTATGAAAAGCATTTAATTCCATACTCTGAAATTATTGTCACCTTCATCTTTAGCTCTTCTTTTTTGTAATAATTCAGGGAGAGAGAAATTATATGAGCAATAAAAAAGGCCTGTGTAGATCACTAGCTTGATATTTCAAAATATTGGGAATAAAAATTTATGTAGCTGTGATTGCTTGTCAGCTTTGGGGTTTAGAATCCAGGGCATGCTGAATTTCATCCTGTTCTTTCTGCTGTAGTTTCAGGGTTCGGGAGGTTTTATCTTGTACCACCAATAAGTCTGCTTCTAGTCAGAATGACTGTAATGTTTAATGTTAAGAAACTTCTAAAATTCAAGTTGATGGACCAAGAAAGGACTTAGCCTTGAGTTAAACTTGAAGACAGAAGGACCACATACAGAAAAGAAACTGAACATGGAAAAACCCACTGTAGCTGTCAGACATGATGCATGGACTGCAACCCTTTCTGGTGATAAGAAACTTCCAATAGGCAATGTGAATATGAGTGTCCTGGAAACTGTTGCCACTTAATGGTGTTGTCATCGCTCAGATTCAAGACTTGGAAGGGCTGAGGAAGTTCTGTTGGTTTGTGTAGTCAGACATTGTGTACTTTATGAGATGTTTCTATATAATCCCTGTGCAAACAGTGCTGGTAGTCATCTTCAGTGGGTGTATTTCACAATAGAGAGAGGTGCAAAAGGAGAACATGATTTTTGCCCCTTCCTTTGTAGAGTATTTTCTTACAGACAGTGAGGGAACAATATAAGAACTCTGAACTCATTAAATACTTAATTTATCCTTAATTAAAAAGGAGTGACTTAAGTAGGCTGCCCTTGAAAATAATTACATTTGCAAATTGGTAGATTTAATTGAAGAAGCCTTATTTATGTAAAATACTGACTGTAAATAACTGAAGAACATGTTATTGCACTGATGATTGATCTCTTCGGGCGATACTTGTGAGTTCATCAACTTTGCCTGACCACTGCAAAATATCAGTTTGGCGTTACTCTTAAATCTGGTTAGTGTGAAATTTGAGAAAAAGTGGTTGTGGCTTGCAACAGCACTTCTTGAGGCATGTGATTCAAATGCTCATAGGCACTTGCATAGTTTTACTGTCATGAGACTAAATTGGTCAGAGAAACATATGTAATAGCTACTTGGCTTTTTCTGCTCCTATTTTATAGAAGTTCTGTGATGTAGGAATCCAACTTCTCAAGTCTCAGTGCTGACAGAGTTGTGTATTTATGCTTGTAGGAAGGCTTTATATAAAAGCTTTCTGCATCTTTTACCTACAGTGGTTAGTCTGCTATTCTGTGTTGAAAAAAATCTCTCACAGAGAGGTAAGTTTTGAAGTTCTTGTCTGAGAACTCTTTCCTTTTCCAGAAAGTATTACCACTGGAGGAGGCCACTGCCTTTAGACGTGCTGTTTGTTTAGTGCTCTTTGTTTAATGTGTGCAGCTTCAGAGTAAGGTGAGCTTCAGAGTGCAGGTAAGATGCTGTTGTGCAGATAATCTCAGGAGGTGGAGTTTGAGCTGTGAATATGCAGTGCAAACCATAAGCAGAGTAGAAGGGTGGCTCTGTAATATAGATAATTGCAGTGCACCTGATGGACAATCAGCCTTTGGAATGAAATCTGACCTTTGAGAAGTAATGTGAGGTATAAGCAAGTGCTTGATAATGCGAGTAGGGAGACCTTAGCCATTCTGCTGTAGACAACCTTTGGTTTGTTAGAATTTTGTTGATGTATTTTTGCAAGACACCAGTTGTCATCAGTTAACTGGGGTGGAGATTGATAAATCTGGTGGAAGAATGGTGCAGTTTGAGTGGGCTTTCTAAGTTGTGCCATGTGTACTGATGTTTTCTGGCCAAGTGAAATGTGTGCCTTTAGAAATCTCAAAGGTGGTGATGACATGAGGTGATGATTGTTGGTCCTGCAGAGGTTGTGGTCAAGATCGACTCTTCCAGAACTTGCCAGTAAGAAGGGATTATCCCAAGAAGTTCTGACTTGGAAGGAACCCACAAGGATCATCAAGACCAGCTTTTAAGTGAATGGCCTATATGGGAATCGAACCCGCAGCCTTGGCATAATTAGTACCACGCTCCAACCAACTGAGCTCATCTCAGTGGCGCTTTATGCCAACTTCCTAGGAAATCTGATTTTCCTAGAGTAAAATAAGCTCACTTTCTACCTCAGTTCAGTACCTATGTCACCAAGTCACTATTTGCTTTCCCTGTTTGCAACTCCCATTCCTGTGAATGTAGTAAATTAAGTGAAGTTTAAAATATGTAGAGGCATTTTAATTAAGGAGTATGTAATTGATTCCTTGCGGAGGAAGGTGGTGTTATTTCCCACCTAATTTTAAGGGCATTCTAAATGGTGTTATCTATATTGTCAATGTCCTATATGCTGCCTATTGGATAAGAGAAAACTGCACATTCTGCAAGATTTACTTCTTTAAAATTTTCTGGACTTGGAAAGGGAAGGCAGGGCATACTGTTAAGAATGGTGATACATGAATGGAGTAGTTGTGCTGTGCTGCAGTCACCTGCCAGAATAATGGAGGTGCTGTTCAAATCAGTGGACTCTGTCACTGGTTGCTGGTGAAGCTAACACAGTTGGGACTTTTATGGTTGTGTGAATCTGGCAGCACAATATCCAGTGTCCTTTTCACTGAGTCCCTATCGTGCCTGCCTTGCTGCCATGTGCCAGCTGTTCCATTGCAGGCATTTTTAGACTGCCTTCCTCTTCATCCTGTCTTCTGTTGCCCAGCTCAGTTGCCACCCCAGGAGCAGCTGTCTTTTGTGGAAGTAGAGTGATGTTCTCCATACCAAGATGGCAACGCAAGGCACATGATTTCATCTGTCAGCCTGGGCAGCAGCACGATTTTCTACTTGCCCCAGCTGTAGAGCTCATACTGCTTTTATGTCATACTCATACTATGAGTGAAATTTGTTGCTTGCCGCTGTGGGCATCCATCAGCAGACAGTGCAGAGTATGGTAGAATCTGAATGAATTATTCAGGGGAAATTTGTGTGAGTGATGCCTTGGTTACCTTCTGCCACTTGCTCTGTACCTGTGTCTGGTTTTTGAGGAGTGACTTGTGGAAGTGCACTCTGCTGCAGATGTGGAAAGGCTGCCTTTGGGTGCAGGATTTCAGGGTCGTCAGGTGATATTTCTGTCTTTGCTGAGCTTGAAGCTTCATTGATTGCTCTGATGGACTTGAGAATGAAGACAAATTTCCTTCATTATTTCCTGTTTGACTTTTCTTGTTCTTTTGCCAAGCAGTTTAAACTTGGGAAGATGACAGGTAGTGTATGATTCAAGAGGCTGCTGCAGCTCTTGTGTGGTTTTCCAGCATGTGTTACTTAAGGGCAGTGCACTTTCTGTGACTCTCTTTCTGCCACCAAACTCTGTGTGTTGCAGCAGATCAGTGTAGCTGTTTTACTGTGGTGAACAACACTTGGTTTAGAAAGGTGAGAGACATCTGTGGGTTTCACAGTTCTAGCCTAGCTGAGGTCATTCAGTCAGACTGGTGTGTTTGTGAGGACTGTTTGGCATCACTGGTGCTGCCGAATTGCCGCTGTTGCTGGCAGCCCTGCCTGTAGTCCTGTACTGACTTGTGGGCAGCCTGATCTCCCTCTGGGAGAACATGACCTACCACGCAGCTGTGGAATTCATTTCGCCTTCTGAAGGGGATGGAAGTGTGATCCTACATATGACAGACAGCATCCTACTTTGCCTGAGATCATGATGGGGGTGAGGAAGTGACAAGACTACATACCTCTCTAGTTCTGGGTGACGTTAATATGGAACTTTTTTCCTGGGTTTGAGCATGTGTAACAAGACAGTCAAAACCTCAATTTGTTTGAATAGTGAACATCTTTGTCTTTTTGTCCATGTCTCAGCTGGCAGCTTATTTTAAAGAGCCTTAATAGGTGCTCAATTGCAGTACAATATGCAATATTTCTGTAGTTCTTATCAGCCCTAGCTGACAAAACATTTTACTGATGGCTTGAGATGTTTCTGACTAAATTCAGCATATATTGCTTGTAATTATATCTTCGTTAGAAGCTTTTGAAATAAAAACACCTTTTCATAATCTTTTCATGCTCATAATCTTCAATTGACCATTTATTTACAGATTGGGGCTAAAATAAACACAATAGTTTAGAATCATTTAAGTGGGAGAACTGTTAATGAGGAATGGTGAGACAGTTTTGTGAATATTTATGGGATTTTGGTATTCATGGAAGAGGGTGATAGTCTTAGCTCCTTGTATAGATAAACTGGGACCCTGAAGGGCGGCACTGGCTTTTTGAGATGCATATCTTAACTTTTTCTTTTAATGCGTGATTGGTTAACTTTTAAAGTGGTTGGTTTAACTTCATCTCAGTAATTGTTCTGGGTCTTACTGCACTAAAAGTAAGGGAACAGTTTTGATCTTCATTTCCAGATTCTACAGATTTCAGTGGAGATTTTTCATTATTATGTGAAGGTTATTTTAAACTGTTTGCATTAGAATTCACATTCCGGCCTTTTCTTAATAATCATTTTGAGATATGAGTACAGCTTGTGAAGAAAGCACACGTGCAAAGGCTCATTCTTGGCTTTTAATGCATGTTTGTTCTTTGTAGCAAAAATTCTGTGCTGATCTTGAAAGATGTAATATCTGTATGCTAACAGAATTAATATGGGGAATAGAAAGCTAACAGAAAAAAGTTGAATTGAGATCTCAATAATTTATTACCAGGAATGTGGTACAGTAAGTCTGAATCCATTACATTCTAGTCCACTATATTCTAAGACTTGACCTTCTGAATTACCATAGACTTAATTTTGACTGAAGGTAAAATGCTGACGTGAGTTCTTGCAGTTCATTTAGTAGGTAAAACAGTTTTACAATTTTGGAGCAGTCTGTCTCAGGTGTTGACATGAAATTCACATATATACCTCCCCCTCTCCCCCCATGTTTTATTAGATGAACTGGTTTAAATATTGTTTACAGACTGGAATTAAAATCCTGTTGCGGTCTTGGAAAGACCAAATATTTTTACTAAATTGTTAGAGAAGTGAACATGTTGCTTCTGTTTCTTAATTAAAGCTTTTGTTAAAAAAAATCTTTATTATCGTGAAGGAATTTTGTAATTATTAGTTTGATTTTAGGTGAAAAGGGTAGAAACCATCTCTTTGGATGTATACAGAGTTATTTATTTAGAGATACATTTTCGTTGTTAGGTGTACTTAAAGTGAATTTGCATAACTGAACTTCTTTTCTCTTCACTGAGTTTAATGGGAGTAAAAAAAAAAACAACAAAACAATCTGGAGAGGAACCCTGGGATTTTATTGACGTCTGAAGCTTTATGTGATAATTCTCACTGAGCATGTAGTTGTGGATTCATAATATATTATTGCTGGTCAAAAATAATGTGTTACTAATTTTAATGACCATCATTCAATCTGATAACTTCTGTGGAAGGAAATGTCTGAGAGATTATTATCAGTGTTTTAAAAAACAGTGCCTGTGAGATTTTCTAGCAAAAGCAGTTGAATTCCTGTCTACAGCCTCCATAAAGACCAGCATTAGTATCCTTACAAGCAAAAGGCTTTAAATGCCAAGTGATAGAAAGAGGGAGTGGGGGAGGGAAGTGTGCGTCTGTTTGTAAGAACAGATGCAAAAAACTTTACTTGGAGTTCTTCCAAAAAACCTCAAACCTTAAATGCAGACTGATCGATGTATCCTTAATTATCTAT
The DNA here is from genome assembly GCA_013390105.1 of Tichodroma muraria. Classification (NCBI taxonomy): domain Eukaryota; kingdom Metazoa; phylum Chordata; class Aves; order Passeriformes; family Sittidae; genus Tichodroma; species Tichodroma muraria. The sequence continues at coordinate 17,785 of WAAG01057497.1, read as the reverse complement.
CACTTAATTCCATAGAGATCACCCCTTCCCTCCTCTCCCCTCTCACCCCAAATGAAAATATGCAAACATTGAAAAGGTCTGTTGCTATGAATAAAGAAAACTCCAGCCTTGACTGGAGTTGTGGCAAATTGGTATAATGGCATAATAATTCCAGATTATGGGGTTATTCTTTATGAGAAAGGCTTGAAATTATCTAAAAAAACATTGTCTTGTGAGGTACAGGGAGAAAATGACGTAAGTTCCCAGATGAAACCTTTTATAGCCCATATGGGACTTGACTTTATCACTTTATCATCTCTCCTTTATTTCAGCCCATAGATTCTTTTTTTTTTTTTAATATCCATGGAGTCATGGTTATAACTTCGAGAGAGAGGGATTTTTAAGAAAAGTATTATAGCAGAATCTGAGGGGGGGGAAAGTAAGTCACCACATGAATATATTCTTGCTGCTGTCATATGAACATTGTTCTGGTAACTGATTCTACTGTACTTGGGTATGCGGAATGTTTTTTTCCCAAAATTACATACCTCAGGATTTTATGAAGGTAAATGCTTATAAAAGGTATTTCTTTAGTTATGTTGTTATATATGCTTCTCAAAATCACTGAAGTCGTGCTTAGATCTTAAGGCGTTGCAGTAAACAGACATGGGAAACATTAGGCATGAAGTGAGGTTTTACATGCTGTGTCATCGTAAGGAATGCTAGTTGTCTTTATACAAAATGGTACCAGAAAGCTGGAATTGTGTTGGAATTCTCTGTTTAGACACCTCTCGCAGGGAGTGTGGTGTCAGATTCCTTAAATGTTTCGTGGGTTCTGTGGGTGATGAAACATGTGGCTCGCATTAGACTCTAGAGAGGATGCAACATTTTTTTAAAGGTATTTAACTGGTGAGGGAGTTCAGAAAGCACTGCGTTCTGTATGCTTAAAAGAATTTATAGCTTGTATCTGACTTTTTTAAGCTAGCTTCTGATTTGATTACATTTTTGTTAAGCAAATGGATTTGGGAAATGATTCTGTTAGTTCCTTGTGGCGTTTTGTAACGAGTTACTATGAGAACAGTGTTATGGAGCAACTCAAAACTTGTACTGGACAGGTGTACAAATCTATACATTAATTCCTTCTATAATAAATAAGATTCATGTTAAGAACAATTTATGTTCTTAGAAGTCAGCCACAGTTGCAATGCTGGACACCAGAGTGAGTTCCTAAAAACATCTTGCCTTTCTTTTACGTGAAAGTGAACTTTTCCTGTTGTTAGGCTTAATGAGAGACGATCAAATGATTCTCTGATATTCTGACAGCTAGAAAAAAATTACTGTATCTTTTCTCTTGGCTCATTTTTATTATTAAAACCTGCCACTTTTTCACAAAAGCTTAGTACAAAGCTTCACAATTTCACTTTGAGTTCTAAATTAATATTAAAACTGCCTTTTGTGTCACTCACCCTCCTCCTTCTTTGCATTGGCTGCAGTCAAAAGTGTGGTTGATTTAGCGTGAACAAGCTGAAGAAAACCCACAGATAAGAAGGCCTTAATTATATTTAGCTGTGGAGGATGGGAGCGATTGAAGTGTCTTGAACTGCCATGTAACAGCTGCCAGGCAGTGACTGGGTGGAGTGCTTGGGCCCAGTGCAGTAATGGTGTAACAAGGAGTCATCTGTCATCCTGTGAATGACACACTTCGTGGCAGTTTAAGCTAATTTTCATTTCATAATTGAGATTGACTAGTGCACCCGTGGCTTGTTGCCACAATAATTCAAATTTTGTGAGCTATCTGGAATATACAAATTCATTTCGTTTAAATGTCTTGAGCTATAGAAACTTCTGTTTCTGTGTTTGGGACCGGGAGGTCCTTGAGGTCCTTACCTCAGTGTGGTGGGCCAGCTCTTGGTGGTGCTGTGGCGGCTGGGTGTGAGCAGCTCTGCCGTGGTGCTGTGACAGCTGCCACACGGAGCTTGCTGAAGGGACACCAGCTTGGGAGTTGTGCTGCTTCACAACAAAGGCTCCATAGCGCAGTAATTCTCTCTGATACAGTCAGTGTTGGATCCTGGGAAGAATAGAAGATTAAGACATGAAGTAAGACTTCCCAGCTGGTCAGACTGGACTGGGTGATTTTCTAAATGGAGGGCTGCACTGCCTCCACTATAGGTTCCAATAATTTTTGTAAGCTTCAATCAAATAATTAATCTGGGTGGTTTGGTGATTTTTTTTTTTTTAATTCCTTTCTATTTTTAGTTTTTAAACTTCCCCGGAACTAGGAATTGTCCTGCTTGATTTTGTTATCATGAAGACAAATACTCTTTTATTGAAACCTGGACTGAGTTCTATTGCTTTTTCACAGTTCCTGCAACGTAAGAACTGGAAAATCATCATTCCCTTTTTATTTCTAACATTATGATACTGTGATTGTTGTAGCTTTCCCCACTGGAAAATTGGTTTTCTGAGGTGAAGACCTTTAATGTATCTAATCTGTCCTTGAGCTGTAGGTGTTAAGTAGTCCTTGCTATCCTCCTTGTCCTTGCTTCGTTCCTGCACCTTCCAGTTTCATTTCAGGGAGGGTATATTAACTACAAGAACTATATGATATCCAATCTGAGTCCAGTCTGGTCTTGTGCTGCATCATCTTGCTGGCTTTGCTCTGCTCATAATAATTCTTACTACTGTTTGCTTATTTGACAATAAAATTTTTGGAGGACTAAATATGAGGTATGACCTTTCCTAGACAGTAGTAATAGCTAAATTGATATTCATTGCTATTTATAATTACAGTGGCTTTTTTACCCTTCTTCTGTGCTTTTCTCTGCTGTTATTACAGAATAATTTCTTCTTGTGAGATGATCTTGTATTTCTAAAATCAGTTTAATCTACTCTGGAACATTTTGCATCACCTGTAAGAAGTTGCTGAGCTATTTTCTTTTAAGATCATTGAAACATTGCTGAATGAATGAAACATTGCTGATTGTGGTGGAGAGCCTCTTTACCTTTCTGTTTTGTATCTGAGCACGCTACTGCTCATGTGGATTTACCAAGTTTCTCTGTACCTGAATCCTACTTGCTGACAGACTCGGCAGCAAGCACTACTACTCATTTCCACTGAAGACTTCTCATAAAGCTGATACAAATTTATGGTTTGTTGTTCTGAATGTTTCCGGGATGTGCCACGTGGGCTGGACCGTGCTGTGGGCTGGTGTAGAGCAGCGTTGCAGGATCAGTTGTCCAAAATGCGGTGGCTTTGGCTTTTGTGAAACATTGCATATGAACCAGGGGTAAAGCTTCACTATGAACACAAGAATATTTTTTAAAATCTTGCTAAAATATATCCTCCTAGTAATCAAGTTTAGAGTGCAGTTGGTTCCTGAAATGTGTGCTCTGGATTTGTAGCTCATTTTGTCTGCTCTCTCTGCTCTCACCTAAGAGCTGGAACCAAAAATACGGTGTGTGTGTTCGTATGTTTCTGGATTCCCAGTAAGTAGGGAGTGATCAGGTCAACAGCACAAAGGTATGATTGACTGATTTATATTCAACCCTGTCTGATACTAAGCAGCAGATGTTTGGCCTTGTTTAGTCAACACTGATTGTTTGCTTATAAAACACATAGGTCCTACGGAAGTAAGTCCAGTGTCAAAACCTAAGATTTGTGACTGATCTACCAGTAAAAGATGCTTATTTTACTTATGAAAGATTCTTTTTTAAATTTTGAAAATGCATTTATTTTCATGGGATTTGATATAAATAATTTCAAGCTGCAGTTCGTGGAATTGGGTGATTAAAGAACATAGTTTTTGACTGTTTCAGCCCTTTTTGTACTTTCCTTTATATCCAATTTCATTTTGAAATTCCACATGTGTTTGTAAAGATACCTTTTAAGCTGAGATGTTTGTGTTTGAAAACTGTTGAGTTGTCTGATATTTAGCTGCATTTAATGTAAATGATTCACTTGGAAATTACATGTCTTGGTTAGTTAAAATTATTCACATGTGTGCAGATGAGCTACAAAGCAGAATTACTTGAACTACTTTCCACAAGGCACATAGCTAGTGTTTCTTTACTAAACTTCTGCTTATTTTCAGTTATTATAGATAATATAATTCAACTCACTTTGTATCACATTAAATGTTTGAGACTTGCTTTCCACCAGTGACTGACAGTCTGCAGGGTATTTTTAGAGTGAGCCTACAAAACAAGGGGATTACTGCCTTATATCTCTGCTCTTAAACCTCTTAGCATATTGTTTAGGACCATAGTCAGAGTTTGCTGTGGTGTCTGATGAATTGGGACATTTGCTTTAGAATAGTTATTGATGGAGAAAATGAGGCTTGCTTTCTTTTATTTGCTGAATTTCACAGGTTTGTGAGAGGCAAGTGATTTATCTTACATCTGCTAGAAGGGGCATTGCATATCTTTAGGAATAACTTCTGCCTTGGAATGATCAAACTTGTATTTTTGTGACAATTTAAGAGTCTGAATGTTTACTTTGGTGATACTTCTGTTGCATAACGTTGTTGAATACTGACTCCTGTGTTTAATTGCTGCCGTCTGGGGGGATTTATGTTTGAAAAGTGTATTTTACAACATCCTAAGCTTTAGGACAGGGCCTCTGGTAGCTGAATGTTTTAGCCACATAATTGTTAACAGTGTGTTGGAGTACAGTTCGTTATTTCATTTCCTGATATTTCATAAGCTGTTTGCAATTTTTGTTTAAGTCTGGCTTTTGCCAGTAAAATGTTGTTGTCATAACATTGTTTTTTCCCCTTCTTCCACCCTCATCTTTGGTGCAGATAGAATTTTTAAGTGCTCTGGAAAGAGTTGTGGAGCGCTCACATGATACCTTAGTTCAGGTGTAAGATAGCAAGAAATCTGATGGATTTGAGGATGTCTTGTACTTCACATCATATGATAACAATGCATCATGATTTCAAAGAACGCTGTCAGAGACATTATTGTCACAGCTCTGATCTCTTTGGTCTTACATAAAGAGTTTAAGGTTGCCATTTCTGCTGTGTTTTCAAAGTATGATCTAAATATTACTTTCACTGCTGAAAGGTGAGTTTTCTACAGCCAGTATGCTTGCTTCAGTAGACTTCTAGCTGTGTATCCAATAATTTATCTTCAACAAGGGAAATCCCCTTAATTGGAACTCTGAATAATAACAACAACAACAAAATGTGTTTGCTGGCTGAGCAAATGAAGAAAGACTTCACCTTTATGCATATTTTGATAGAATGCTTACTTGTAGTATTGTATTATTAGATGTTAATTGGGGAATGAAGGGGTGAATGGGTTGGAAAGCCATGTGGTGAATAATGTGGTTAGTCAGCCTGTATTGCGAAACTGGGCTGTTAACGTTTTAGTGAGCATGCTCATACGGTTACATGCCTTCATTTGCTTCAGTGTGACAGTGCTGGATTTAATTAGATTTTATGGGATCTAAACTTACAAAAAGGCTCAAAGTTCTGCATTCAGAATCTGACACATGGAGTGACCTTTTCTTCCTTAGAAGATAAGGGTACTCTGTGTGCTTGTGCTGGTGAATAATTGCAGAGAAGCTGTTGCAGGGCAATTGCAGCAAGTTTTGGCTAACCTTTACAGTAGGCTTGGAGAGATAGGACATTACATGTTTTTGTACTGTGTAAGTGGGAGAGGAGGGGAGAGCGTTTGCTTAGCAGCAATGCTTAATAAGGATTTTTCAGAGAAGTAAAACTCCATCCTGGCAGCTTCATAATAGACAGGGACAGACTATTTACCTTGGCAGCAATCAGCTTGCTTTCCTAGCTTGCCCTTTTTTTTTTAAATGAAATGTTCTTACATTGTCATCTGAAATTTAGGGACTCAAATTGTACATTAGAGAGCAAAACGGATCCAAATGTTTTGAACTACTTCTATTTGTGTTTGTACTGCAGGTAAGCCTGCCAAACCCAAACCTCATCCCAAGAGAATGATTTGAAGCAAGCTTGTTTCCTCACTGATGTCCTTGTGTCCTGGTTATAGCCAAGATTTACAATAATGTTGAAGTGGCAGCAGTGAACTGTATTTTATTGGAAAAAGCAATGTGAAATGCTCTTCTGGAATATGGAAGTGTGGGCTGTTCACATTTCCTGGTGCAGACCATTGTGGATTTCGTAGTATGATTCGGGTTTTCATAGTGCTCAAAAGATAGCTGTTAAACATTAGTCTGTGGACAGGTGAGACCTGGTTGTACTTGCACAAGACCTCAGAGCCACTGAGCTTTCTAAGGATACAGATCTTCACAGCTGTGCGGAGGAATGTCTCTGGAGTAAGTAGGTTAGGTAAACACATTTTTTTCAAAGAGATTATTTGCATTTCCTTTTAGGTCTGAAATATCAGGTAGCTTTGGCAGGAAGAATGCATCCTGATTCAGAAAGCTTTGATGTCAAGAAATGTGATAAAAACATATTAAAGATGGGTGAGGTTTTTGCTCTGGGTTTCAGACTCTTTTTGGCTTGGCCCTTCAGCAGTATTAGGTGTATTTCACTGGGGAAGAGCACATAAGGGAGCAGATGGTTGTGCAGCTGCTTAGCCCTCGCATGTGTGGCCAGCAGGCAATACAGGTATGAATGAGGCCTTTTTTTTTCTTTTAAATTACCTAACCTGATAGTATCAAGTTAATTGAATTTGTTTTATATGGAGGCTTGTAAATTTTGGGATGATCCCTATAATACATTGTTCTTAAAACTGTGTTTCCCTGCTGTTTGAAGCGCGTACTTCTAGGAATTTTGTTCGTGTGTCAAGACTGCTCCTGGTGGTTCACGCTTGTAGGAGGACTTTGTACTACAGATCAGGAGGATGGCACCCAGAGTGGGAGGGTGGGTGTGGGGCAGGGGTGTGTTCCCTCCTGCCCCTGGGTACTCTGCATTTGTTGCAGGCTCCAGAGAGTACTTTGCCCTTGTTTGACCCATGACTTTATTTTCTAAATTGGTAAATAGGAAGCTGTATTAAATTCTGAAAGAAAATGGATCATGATCCCAAACCTGCTGAATGGTTTTAAAAAAATGACTGAAGACTTGGTACCTGTTTTTATCCTTTTTCATTGCAAACAGAAAAGATAACAGATAATTGAATGCAGATTAAATAACCTTTGTGAAAGCTAGAGTTCATAAGAAAGATAAAAAATGTTTGTGCTGTTTCTTTGTTCTGAGTGTTGAAACTAAGTGTGTGAAATGAAACTAAGTGTGTTTAGTGTGAAATACTTAGTACACCCTAGCTTGAAATCTAACCAGTTGAATTTGTGCATGTAGTTCAGGTACCCAGGTACCTGTATTGTCCTCGTGCCCTGCAGATTCTGTAGTTTTGATTTCCCACTCACAGCAACTGCTCTGCAAGAAACAGCTATCCACAGTGTAAATGAATTGCTTATCTAAAGGTATGGTTACAGGGGTAAACTCTTGGAAAGCTAAGCTCCAAATCTGCATTATCAGCAGCTTCCTCCTGATCTAACTTCAGTTAATATGAAAGCTTACCCATCTCTCACTGAAGGGTAAATTGCTGGCTTGTGCTCACTCAAGGATAAAAGTGAACACAGTTGTACAGCAGAGCAGCTAACAAGACATGAATTAACATGCTGGTTTATCTTGCAGTAATTTGTTCTGCAGCCATAACCTGATGATGCACAAGGCAGTGAAGCCAAGAGTGCTTCAACATGCACTTTTGTCTATGACAATGTTGCTTCTGTCTCTGTTGTTTCTGACAACTCTGCCCGTGAGCTGTCACTGGACTGATAGAGGTGTAAATGGTAGTTTTTCTGTTGGTCAGAAGAATAGTGATGCTCCAGCTCTTCTTAATTTGCCCTTGGAGCTCTGTTTCCAAAATGCATAAATTTGCACAAAAATAAATGGCAACATAAATTTAAAAACTCATTTGTCTTTTTGATACCTTTTGTAGGTAGGTGCTTTGGGAAATGGTCTAATGTCTAGTCTCATGTTGTAATCTCTTGAATTACAAAAGTGGTGGAGATTTTCATGTTGTGTGGGTGGTTTTGCTTTGTTTTGTTGGGATTTGTTTTGCTTGTTTTGTTTTTTTTTTCCCAGTGGGAATGACCAGATACTCAGCTGTCTGCAGTAGCATAACCTTGAAAAGTAACAGGACCCAATGTGGCTCTGTTTCCTTATTTCTTCAGAAGGCTCAGGGCTTTCACCCTTTGTTGGCAGTTTGTCTCTGATGTAATGTTGTTTTGTGATCTAATTAGATTTTGAGTTCCCTATCTTGACTTTTCACTAGGTTTATCTTCAAAGTCCTCTTTCTCTGGGTCCAAGCTGGATTTGTAGAAGTGAAAAGGAAATAGAGGTTTTGGTGTTTCGGTGTGTCTCCTGAGTGATTTTAAAATACTTCTAATTACATGACAAAAATAAGTTGCTAAATAAAAAAAATCAAAGTCTGGTAACTTTCACCTCACATAATCCCAAAACACAGTATTAAACTTTTTACAGTAACACAGTAACTTTTTACAGTGATGCTGTCAGTTTAGTAGAAAATACCCTGATAGCTTATTGCAGCCTAGGCTGGTGTCTGTTGTGTTGGCAAGCACACAGGGCTTGCATGGAAATGTGAAGTGCCCTATAAAGAATTCAAGTAGAAAATGCTCACTCATCTCTCTTTAGAGCTTCTGTGCAGAGATTCTGAGTTCCAGACAAAATTAGTAAAAATTTCAGCACTTAATTGGAGCAATTCATGTGCTTCTCTCCTGAATCCTCAAATATGCAGCCTTTGTGAATTGTTCTATTTAACACTTTCCCATCAGGTGACAGCTCTAGTTATGTTGTCCTGACATGCATGTTACCAGCAAATTACATATTTTTAGGGCATACTGTTTTGCAGACTTCTCATAAGTCTGATGTTTCAGAAACCCCAAGTGTGGCCACTGGAGAGAGCTTGCTGGTTGCTTGACAAAAAATTAATTTTGCTTTTTGTCAGCATTTCTATCAGATAGAATAAGCTATTTTTAAGCTATTTGTTGCCAACATGACCTCAAAATTAGAACATGTAGGAAAATGGGTTTGGTTTTTGGTGAAAAGGAAATACTTTGGACAAAATGCCACTTGAGTTTCTCATACAAAATGTAGTTGAGGAACTCTTATTCTTATCCTCCCCTGGGGATTGAGATTCCTGGTGAGAATAAATGTCTGATAAGGCTCCAGTCTCATGGGCACCAGTAATGCCCGGGAGGGAGAAGTCCAACAGAATGCTCACATAAGCAAATGTTTTGATAAGGCAATTAGACTGCAGTTTTTCACAAGTGGTACAGTGGTTGTGTGTTGTCCTCAGTCCTTGCTTTGCTATTCACTGAAGTTTTTGAGATTCAGAGTTACCTTGAGATCTTCAGAACTGACGCATGAGCCTTACTGCATCCGGTTGTGTCTGCTTAAGAGTTTGTTGCTCCTTTTGGCAGAGTAGAGTATCTGTGTCCACTTGTCCCTCAGTGGAGTGCAAGGTCAGACAGCTGGGCTGTAAGCCATATGCTGACCAGATTTCTGCACTTTCCACTGAAGCAGCTGGAGCAGTGATTTTGCTCATCGTGCTGTGGCATGCCAATCTGCAGCAGGGACAAGAGTGGATGTCTGTCCTTACGAGCTGAGATGCCATGCAGAGATTTGCTGCAGTGTGCTTCACCTGCCCGGGGTGATTGAATTGCCTCCCTTGAAATTCTGATTCCTTTAGACTGGTGCACAGAGTCCTCCGTCTGCAGTTTGTAAAACAAAATACGTAACTAATATTGCTGTAATGCCTGTCTAAGCCTTGGTGGAGAATAGAAGCTTTGCAGTTGCTCTTAAAACTTCGAGAATTGCCTTTGCACATTCAGAGATTTTAAAATGGCTTAGAGCTTATAAAATAAACAATGTTTATAGAAGACTGTTGTGCTTTAACCCCAGATGGCAATCAAACCCCATCCAGCCGCTTGCTCACTCTTCCTGGTGGGCAGAGAATCAGAAGAGCAAAAGTGAAAACTTCATGGGTTGTGAAATAAAGATATTTTATTAGGTAAAACAAAAGCACGCAAAGCAAGAAATTAATTTAATTCTTCCCGTGGGCAGGCTGGTGTTTGGCCATCCCCAGGGGAGCAGGGCTCTATCACACGCCGTGTCACTGTGAATGTACCCCCTTCCTTCCTTCTTCCCCCAGTTTCACATGCTGAGCATGGTGCCATATGCTGTGGGACATGCCTGTGGTCACTTGGGCTCAGCTCTCCCAGCTGTGTCCCCTCACAACTTTTTGTTCCCTGCAGCCAACTCAGTGGTAGGGTGGGGTGAGAAGCAGAAAATACCTTGACTTAGTGTAAACACTCCTTAGCAACAACTAAACCAGTGTGTTATCAACATTTTTCTCAGCCTAAATCCAAAGCACAGCACTGTACCGGCTACTGGGAAGAAAATTAACTCTGTCCCAGCTGAAAGCAGAACAGAGCTGCTTCAGCTTATTGAGTGGTAAGAAATGTGCATGTTTTTTATTTTGCACATATGTTCTAATCTCTAAATTCACTCAAGTAAATCCAAGAAAATATTTTATGTTCTTAGGTATGACAAGCATTTTGTAGCTACGAAGGAATGAAGTTAGCACTTCTTTAGATAATTGTGATTGAGAATCCTTCAGCAACTTCCCATCCCTGCACTTACACTGCTTGTTAGACCTCCTGCCTGTTCTAGGTACCTGCTAGGGACAGTTGCCTGTAGCTTTTGGCCTACATCCCAACGCTTCACTTAATTTGCATTTGGATTTGGGTTGTTTGGAGTGTCACACCTTGTTGCTTTCAAGTGCTCATCAAGCGACTTTGAGCACAGTATTTGCTGTAAAAGTGATATTTGGTGTGGCTGTTTTCTAATGTAGAAATACTTCAGGAATTATACTTACCACATATGCTGAAAGAATGCTCCAGAATGCTGCGAGACCCAGGAATAATGGAATTCAAATGCCACTGAACTTGTGTGTGTGACTTTCATGCTTATTTGTGCTTAAACGATTAACATTACCACACTTAAATTGCCCAGTCCTAGTGATATGGTGGTGTCTTTTTTATCCATGGGTATATCTTTGAATTAGTACTTATCTTACAATATTTCTTTTAATAGATGATGGAAAGATGTAAGATTCTAGAGAAATCAGCCAGTATCATGCCACTAAGATACAGTGGGAACTGATTTGTTTAATTATCTGCTGGCTCGAGGAAGAAAGTAGCAGTTGCTGAAGGAAGTTTTAGGGAATCAGTAACAAAATGCACACCTTTTTGTTATTTGGAGTGGCTGAAGTGCTCCATGAGATACAAAACAATATTTGTAATTAGTGGTGGGCAGTGCTTTTCTATAATGCTTTTAATTTCTGACTTTTGTTCAGCTTTGCAGTAGTTTTATTTTGACTTTAAACTTCTTAAATGTCAGCTACTACAAAGATGAATGTGTTGATTTTTCTCACCTATGTCATATAGTTTTGACTGGAAGATATTAATTCTTTTCAAGGTTTGAAATTGTGTTCCAACTGCTTTTAAAGCCGCTTTCGTTCAAAGGCCAGCTGTTGACACCTGTAAATATCTATATTCTGTAGTTTATTCTAATGGGAAATAAACTTATGTAATCCAGTTAGGTTTTGTTGCCTTGCATTCTGCAGCATCTTTTTTTTTCAATCAAAATGAGAGATGTCATGGTTGTGAGAAGGCTTCTTTTTCAGGAAAGACCACCAAATCTCAAGAAGCCTTTCAGTATGTCTTCAATATTCCCCACTTTGTATCCCATATGATTTTTTTCTTTATGTGAATATCGAGTCTTTATTATATAAAGTAATTATATAAGTAATTACTACTTATTAGTAGTAATTTCTCTGATAGCTTCTTGGCTAATTATAGTTTGAACTTAGCAAAGGTGAGCATGTGTAAAACGTAGATTGGATTGTATCTAGAAATTGATACATAAAGACATAGTGTATACAAAGTTTTGAATTCTAGGCTTCAGAAGTGTATTTGCAGCACTGTTTTCCCATTTTGAAGTGCATTTCTCATTTAACCATAAGAATTCTACTAGTAGACTAAGCAAGGGCTGGACTGTTCCCCTCAGTAAAAGCATGAACTCACTCTTGTACTTAATGAACAGCACAAGCACCTGATTTTAGGAGCAGTTTTAGAGCTATGAATCCTTGCCTTGCATGAGTGCCTTGGAAGCTTTTGCTGTTGGTGTCCTGCTTGGTTGCTTTAGGTAGGTGTTTAAATTTAGGGAGGCAGGATTTCATGTGCATCACTTTTCAGAGCTTCTCTGTCAGCTATTTTAGGTAACCGTATGCTCCCAGTAATAGTTATTCCTGGGTCTAATGCTTCAGTTGCTGTGCAAGGATGTTGAACAAGTAATGTGGATTTGTGTTTTCTGTTTTGAAGTGAATATCCATCTTTCTCTGAATCTCTGTCCAAAATATTTTCCTCTCACAGACCCTTCCATTCATCTTTGCAAAAGCTCAAGTTTTCCACAGCATCATTTGTCATGATAGTGGTTGACTCAAAGTGGCTAAATGTGTGTTTGGTGCCTATTGGCAGTATTCTTTTTTTCTTCTTCTAGGACGTGAAGATCTGAGAAATGAACAAATTACGGCAAAGCTTTAGGAGAAAGAAAGATGTCTATGTCCCAGAGGCCAGCAGGCCTCATCAGTGGCAGACTGATGAAGAAGGCGTTCGTACTGGCAAGTGTAGCTTTCCTGTTAAGGTAAGAGTTTCTGCCTTTCTTTTGGATATCCATGAGGTACTATTGCCATGAATTATTATTTGTGGTTTTTTTGGCAAGTATGTCGGAGACATGCTTCATTACACATTGACCTATTTTATAGTCAGCTCTCATTGCAGAAGATGTGGCTTTTTTCTTAAAACCAGATGGCTTATGTAACAAATGCCTTGGAAAATCAGTCTGAGATATCCTACATTCTTATCTAGTTGAAATAAATCATGTAGCTAGGTAGAGGAGTAATACAATATTGGTCTTCATTTTTCTGGAAGATCAGAAATTGTAGGCCTCTGGGATTGCATGGAAAGGTGCTCAGTTCTCTCTGTTAAAAGTGTAGTTGTGGTTACAGTTTGACTCGTAAGGTAAGTGATGGGCTGTGCTTGGAAAGCAATCCTTCCTGCCTCTAGATAATTGAAAATATTTTCAAGTAACACCTGAGATTTCAACCAGTGCATGAGGTTAGAGGCACTTGCTAACTTCTGAGAATGCCTCTGTGCTACGATCTTGTGTGTGTATGTTACAGACTATTAACACATATGAAACTGAAATTACCTTTTAAAATTCTGGTAACTCATTCCAAATTATCAGAGTATTATAAATAGGTATTTTCTTTTTTGTGTCCAATTCTCATTCCTCTTTATTTAAGAAACAATAATTTAATACTTTAGAATAGCATTTAATATTAATACCTAATAAATGCCAGAATAAAAATAAATATAAAATTTAGGGTGGCTCGTTGTATATTCTTCCTCAAGGTACACTAATAGTAGATCTACAATAAGTTGGAAATGGATGACGCTTGAGGAAAGCTAATGGGTTAAATATCTTTGTACAAGGAACACAGTCTATGGTTCTGACACCTAAGGACCTTTCATTAGTTTTTCTCTGTATTATGCTTAAAGTAATTCTGTCTGATAGTTAAACATGTGATGTTGCTAGGTGGAATTCTTTAAACTGACTGTTGCATATTTTTGTGAAGTTGTGGATTGATGTAGGTATGTGGTAAGTGTGAACTTTCACACAAGGTTAATGCCCTGCTTTACCCTACTAGAGTTGCTTGTGTGCTTTTACAATACACTCAAGTGTATACAACATTTCTAGTTCATGGCTGCTTGCTTATTTCTGTCTTGAGTTATTTTTCTGCTAAGAGGAAGGAACTGTAATTCAGTACTAAACAGAGATGGTGTTTTGCCAGAGCTTTGAAAGTAATTGCTCTGTGAAAGCTCAAACTTAGATTAAGGTTTAACACTGTCTGGGAGAAAACAGAGTTGTAAATTCGAGGATGGTGATTTTTTCATAACTTAGGCATTACACAGGTTGAAAAGTGGAGTGCTCAGTTTCTAGGCATTTAGTTTGAATAAAACTTTTTCGGTCCTTTACTGAACACAAAGAGTGTGAACCACTTCATGCTGTTAAAAGACTGACTTTTTTTAAACTCTCAGTCAGGACTTGCTCTTCTAATGACAAGTGCTTCCTGTATTTAAATGAAGTATTCATCTATTCTGGGCACTTATACCCGAAGTCAAAAAAGGTTTTGGCCTATTCTGTGCTGAAAAGGCATAGAAACGGATGAATCTTTACATCTTTTCATCATAATGGGATTTATGTGCACTTATTAGTCTGCTTTTAATTGGAATTCACTGAATTCACTTAATTTGTTCTTTGGAAAAAAAATGCATTCAAGGTAAATGTTAGGGACATTTCTTGATTTGGTCAGAATGGTAGGCTATTAATATCTAAAGAACTTGCAATTAGGTGAAAACTTAAATTCAGAACGATTTGATATTAAGAGGCATTTTATCTTACTTGATTAGAATTTATTGTGCAAAATAGTGCTTGATGTGGACAAAGTGGAAATTTTTATTAGGCTTGAGATGCAGAGTGGGTGTTGACTGGTGTTTAATAGATAGAGACAGGAAGTATGCCATTGTGAGGGAACAAGATAAACCAGATGTAGAGTCATCGCTTTAGTGGGTGGTACTGTGTTTTGCTCACAGAAAGAATAGAACTTTGTGCTATTGAAGGAGAGTATCCTGTTACGCCTGTCTTGGGTATTTTTTGGGAATTCACGCATTCCAGGAAAAGTATGCAGTCTCCTATGTCCTTAAATATCTGGTGGGGTGACTTTTCTTCCTGATGCTCCTCAGTGGAGCAGGACAAAGTGAGATATTTTGGGAACAGTGGTTAATGAATGAAGGAATGCATTCAAATCTGAAAAATGGTCAATATACCTGAATTTTCTTGAAATTTTGCATTGGGAATTCCAAAGTGGTCCATTGTCTGCAGTGTAGCTGCTCAGCCACACCTGAGTATGTTGGGGGAGCTNAAGTACATGAGACTAGTATGGTAGCAGTCAAGTTGGGGGCTTTTTTTCTTCTAATGCTTGCTGTTTTAGGTAGGTAAGACTCTAATATTATTTTTTGGGTTTTTTTGGAGATAGAGAAAGGAAACTAGTGCAAACATGTAAGGGAGTGTTTGTTCTTGGTTTCTCCTGTAAAAAAAAAATCTCTTAAATTGGCTTGGTTTTTAACTGCCTTTGGCCATTTATATTTTGCCCAGAGCTTGGGTGTTTGTAGAGTGCTACCACAGATTTATCCTTTTTCAGACATTACAAAGCATGTGGAAACACTTTGAAAGTCATGTTGAAAATAGGATTTCATCCTGCCTTCAGGCTTCACTCTGTTAGTGTTGGACAGGGACTCCACTAGCTGCTCATTCATTGTGCTTGGAGGATGATGTGCCGCAAACAGATTTAATGTTACTGAAAGGTTTTCTATGTTGGCATGTTTCTTGAAGCTCTTCCTGTGCTATGTCCACAGCTGATCCTTACTGTTAAAGTCCTTAAGTATTCTGTTGGATTTTGAGCAATCTGATACATCTATGGATTGTCTTCCCTTTGAGAGAGAAAATGCTCTGTGGAAAGTACAGGCAAAATTCCTGCTATGTTCCTTTATGTTGCTTTAAAATTCAGGGAAGTAGATTCAGTCCACAGTTGGTTCTCTCCAGTGCTGTGCTCATAAATTTGGAGGTGGTGGTAATCATGAATGAATACCGTTCCTTTTAGTCAATAGCACTCCTTTTTGTTAGCAGTCTGTTTTTCTGCTAGTTGATGAGGCTGTGTTGCATGTAGCCAGATATTGATCATATTTTCTCAGACATCTTAGTGTGTGTAGATGTAATTACAGATAGTTCTCTGTGCTGGAAATCTAACCACACCTGAGGTGGTAACCTGACACTCAAAGGTAGGGCCGTGCAATGGCTACTGACTTTCCTGTAGTGCTCTTCTGCATAAACTGCTTTGAATCTGCTAAAGTCAGATTGAAAGAAGAGCCAAGGAGAGAGAGGTCCTGTCTGTCAGCAAAGGTATGAAAAGGATGTTAAACCTGTGTTTAGAAAAGTGATTTGCAGACTTTTGCTATTCCATTGGGAACTTAAATGATGTTGCTCTCCTAACTTAGGTGGTGTAGAGGCATAATACCTTGCAGCTTTTATAGGTGTTCAACAAGAGTTGCCCTATTATTAAATATGGCACTGGTACATCTGTTGCAGTCTGTGCAGAAGTCTATTTTCAGGGACAGGTTCTTTTCCACTGTCCTAACAAACTGAAAGGTAAATATCTGTTTCACGCAGAAAATACCCACAATTACCCTGTAATTACACACAGGCAAATATCTAGTGAATCCTTCCTCTGAGAGAAAAACTGTACCAGATACATGCAGTATATAGGGATGTTAGATGAAGAGATTGTATTTAAAACTACTTAGGAGTTGAGTATTCCAACAGACATTACAGCTGTGCTTATCAGTGCTATCATTTATTCATAAACAATTTTATACATTAGAATTGCAACAAATGAAGTTCATTGACATACACATTTTCCAACTTGCTTTCTTGCTCCAGACACTACCTCACTGAAAACATGCAGCTGTTCTGTGGTATAATGACTAAAATATTTGACATTAGGGCTTCTTTTGTGTGAAAAGCCTTTTCGAGTGTCCCTCTGGGTAAGTGGTTTTCATTCATACAAATGCTCTTTGGAGTAACTGGCCTGTGAAATTTATATCAGAAAAATTAGGTCATTTCCTTCTACCTAAGAGAACTAAACAAACAAAGCATTTGCAAATTCTTGGAGGTTCTGACCAAAAGGATGTGTTAAACAGAATATTAACAGCTGGTTACTACCTGGTGTTCTAGAATAGGCAACAGTTGTGTGTATCTTGGATAATTCAATTAGTTTTGTTCTGTCACTTCCATGTTCTTGGTGATCAATCTCTTTTGACCTTGAGGCATCTAAGGCTACTGTTGTATATCACCTGCAAGTTTACTTGCATTTTTTTATTCGACCTGGGAAACTAAAGATGTTGGTGAAAAAGCTGGTGTGGAAGAGTAACAACCCACATTTCTGTCTCTGGCATCCAGGGTTTGCTGCTGAGTACCTGGTATCACTGGAGTTAGCTTTTTCACTGATTTTGATTCTGTGTTAGTGTTGACAAATAACAATTGTATGAATCCATTTGTACTTTCATATATAAAAGAATTGACTTTTCAGAACAAGTACTGTTGAACTGTTTCCTATCTAACACTTGCTGTGATGGGAGATTTTTGGAAGACGCTGTATTGCTTTGTCTTCAAGAAGAGACAGAAGGAAAGGGAGCAACTGTCACAAGCCCTGTGGAATACACTCGCTGGGACCTGTGAATGTCAGTTCTCATCCCTGGGGTCCCTGTGTTTAGGTTGCTGAGCTCTACGTGGCACTGCTGAAACCACCATCAATAGGAGCTAGGCCGTTTCCATCACTTTGCTTTGTGCTCTCACTCCACTTATGGCTGCCCAGGTGTCCTGTTTAGTTTTGGAATTTGCATATTGAATTTTATTGCTTAATGTCAATTTTATAAATCTCATATTGGAAATAACTTCTCATATTTAATAAGTTTATAAATACAACTTTTGTTCTGGTTCTCTAGGTCAGAAAGACTGGTACCAGCGCAGGTGACTGTGGCTTTTATTTTATGTCTTAAATGCACTTCTAGTTTGAAATAATAGCTGTGAAAGAATTTACCAGTGTTGGGGGTTGGTTTTCT
>WAAG01057492.1:1136-12354 GCA_013390105.1 Tichodroma muraria | reverse complement strand
CACAGTGGCGGCTGTCCCAGCATCCATTGCCTCGCGCTGCCGGGCGGCCTGGGGGACTCCGGGGCTGGGGGGGCTCCGGAAGCCGCCGGAGGACTCGGGCAGCCCGAGCCTGGGAGTCCTGCTGTGCCCCTGCTGCCCGTCCTGAGGCTGCCGCTTAGCAGCGAGTCGGGAACAGCTGGGAACGAGCAGCTGGAGATGCTGCTGGTGCCGAATTGAAGCGTGGAGACCCCACAGCAACTTTCCAGGATGTGAAGGCGGCCTGCAGGGAAACCGAGGAGGGACTCTTCGTCGGGAATGTAGTGATAGGACAGGGAGTAATGGCTACGAACTGAAAGAGGGCAGTTTTAGTCTGGATATTAGGAAGAAATTGAGGGTGGTGAGACACTGGAACAGGTTGACAAGGAAAGTTGTGGCTGCCCTAAGCCTGGCAGTGTTCAAAGCCAGACCGGATAACGCCTTGGGCAACCTGGTCTAGTGGGAGGAGCGCCTCTTGCAGCTGCTCTAAATAATGTTAACAGCTCAAGGCCCCCATAATTCAGCTTCAGAAGGCAGATGTTTAAGTTGTATTAAGGATGCTAAATTTTAAATGTTAAAGACACTGCACTGTCATCTCAGGCCTTCATGTGCCTTGTATTGGCCTGGCTTTCATTCCAGCAGTGAATAAAGTTACACAGAGGTGGCAGCCTTAGGAGTGCTGTGTGTATGCTTTTCGCCTTTCACAATCCCTCTGTGCTGTTGCAGTACAAGTCTGTGATGTTGCAATAATTTAATGCCCGTTAATTGTCCTGTATACTCAAATTTGGCTTCTGGTTGTCATTCCCCGAGTTGACGTCTTAATTTTGAGAATCCTGAGTTATTTCTACCTGTCCTATGAAGTACTGATGAATAGTTTACAACTCAAAACACCATTTAGGGGTAAAAGCCATGCAGTAAAACTCAAAGGTCAACTGCAACATGAAGAAGAACCTCTTTCTGTTGGGGATGGCACTGGAACAGGTTGCCCAGGGAGGTCGTGGAGTCTTCTTTTCTGGAAATGTTCAAAACCCGTTTGGAAGCATTCCTGTGTCACCCGTTCTAGGTGATCCAGCTTTGGCAGGAGGGCTGGACTAGGTGATCTCCAGAGGTCCCTTCCAACCCTGTCTATTCTGTGAAACGGGATTTTATGCCAAGGAGAATTGCACTATCAGGAGAATAACTGAGTAGCAGAATAGCTAACAGGTGCTGTGTTACTTACAGACTATTGTTACAACATCCCAGGACTGCTTTATATTCTAGGATCCAACTTTCAGTGAGAAATAATTCTCTTACTACTAGTGCTACTAATAAATTCATATTTATTCAAGCAAATTTGTCTTAATAAAAAGTGTTCCGAGTGTGATTGAAACCAGAACTGTCATGAGTGTTGAATATTTTTGATATTGCTGCTGCTGAGGTGTATCTGACCTCAGATGCATTTCCATTATGGCTGCTTCCAAAAATCAGGTTCAGAGTATTTCATACAGTGCATCCTGAAGTCGATGACTGATTATGTAGTTTTTGCTTGTAGTTTGAGGGGTTCTGAGTGGTTTTGGTGTCTGGTCGTGCACCTTACACATTTTGATATTGTGCATTAGTGTATTTCAGTGGAACTTTAAGCAGTGTTGTGTTTAGCCACAGGAGGGAGATCTTAGACCATGAAAATAAAAATGTCTTGGTATAAACATATACTATGGCTTTTTTTTTTTTTCCCTTAATGATGGAAAAGCTGTCTTGTTTCTGTATTTGATAAAGTGATTATTCTAAACTGAAAATAATTTCCTAGTTATTTGAATATCCTGTTAAATCCATGTTATATCCAAGTCATGAATTTTATATATTTTAGCCAACATAAATATGTAGAGATAGTTGTCTTCTTTTGAAGAACTTTATTTGACTTTTTTTGAGGAGCGTTTGTGAAGATGTGTCTAAAACGGAAAAATACATGTGCTTTTATTTGCCATCATCAGTTAAACTCCAGTAGTTTCAAATGCAAGTTTTTTTCCAGAAATACAGTATCAGGCTGGTTAAATACAATGTGTTTGGTTTAGGTGAGAGTGCCAGAGGTGGGCCTGGGTGAAACTTGTGGAGCTCACCAAGGCCAAGGTCCTGCATCTGGGTTTGGGCAATCCCAAGCACAAACACAGATGGGCAGGGAATGGATTGGAGCAGCCCTGACGAGGACTTGGGGTGTTGGTGAATGAGAAGCTGGACATGACCCAGCAATGTGCTCTGGCAGCCCAGAAACGAAATGTGTCCCGGGCTGCATCCAAAGCAGGTGGAGGGAGGGGATTCTGCCCTGCTGCTCTGCCCTGGTGAGACCCCACCTGCAGTGGTGTGCCCACCTCTGGGACCCCAGACATGGGAAGGATGCTGTTTGAATGCTGGAACAACTGAGCTATATTAAAGTCTTTGTTATGCAGTGTTCTTACTGTGATGTGCAAAATATAATGTCAGAAAGTATTGAATAATTTGGATCTTAATTTTGTTTCACTCCTGACATTTCATGTGCCTGACAGCACACAATGGGTGTTTAAATAGAGAAGAGTAAGAGCAGGGCAAGCACATAGTGATACTTGTCCAGAATATGGAATTAGACCTTCTGATGGGTTTTTCTGAGCACCAACCAGTCTCTATCAACTTGGTACTTCCTGGTCAACTTCTAAGAATTCTGGACACCAAGGGGATGTGTACCCATCTTGGAGCTGCAGCTGCAGGGAGACATCAGCTGCAAGGCAGGCAGTAGTTTCAGAAGGGTCATGTCCTTCATGACACCTGGTTTTGTAGTTCTTCATTTTATGCTTTGCCTTTTCTCCAGTCTTCAGTTACATCCTTCCAGGCAAAAAAAAAAAAAAAAAAAAAAAAAAAAAAAACAACCAACAAAACAAAACCAAAACTAATTTATTTAACTGCTCATGTATGGAACTGTGATGTGTTGTTGATCTTCCTGATTTCTGTACCTTTTAAGGATGATGATTATTGTGAGAAACAAGGCTCATTCTTTAAAATTTTTAAAAGTTTAATAAGAGGTAAAAGGGACAGTAGACAGCACTGGGTGCTTGGCAACTGCCAGAGCTACGCCAGTTAACTTAAAACAATTTTCTTATATACTTTTTCATTACATTGGTCAAATGCATATTCATGAAGATTATACATATTCAAACATTCTTTTGAGTTTACATATTCCAAGGATTCTTCTGCTTGGTTCAACCCTCGGTCTGCCTTCTTAAAGTACGTGTCATACTGCAGATGAAATTTATATGTTTTATTTCCTCACAAGGCCCCCTGTTCTGTGGTTTGACAGTTCTTGATAGCGAAGGGTCAGTGGTTAACTCTTCCCTGCATTCTTTCTTTCGGTGTTTATTTACCTGGTTCTTTTCAATGTTATCTTATCATACAGATAAGATAATCCACAAGTAGATTAAATCAACATTAGCCATTTCACAAAATTATCAGAGTTATTCTCACCATTGTCAATTAGGTACAAAAATAAAGGCATTAGCTACTTCTGCAAAGGTTAACATTACAATGCTCAACACATAGTCTCTATTTTAATATTTTGCAAAAGCTTAAACTGTAATATATATTTATCACACTAATATATATGCTACACAGAGCCAGGACATTGGCCACAAAAGCTGACAAGTTATACTATATAAAAGCAGTTAAAAGTCATTACAAGCTGTACTATATCAAAATTGTTGTGATTAATAATAATTTGCAAAAGCCAATACATAATAGTGAAAGCTAACAACTACATAGTTATTTATAACAATTATTATTATTATTATTATTTCAGTAGAGGAACAATATCTAAAGATGTGAGCCCAGTATATATATTTTCTCTTTTTTAATAGGTCTTTGTATTATAGGATCATCTCTTTTATAGGTCTGTCTGTTTTAGCCTTAAGGTTTTGTTTCTTAGTGCAGCTCCTAGCCTTGTTTTGAGTCTGTCTTTAAAGTGTTTGCTATAATTGCGAGGTCTTTCACAGAAAACCTCTCAGAACTATTATAAAACGACAGCAAATTGAAAAACTTACTTTGCTATGGGCTCACCTTTGAAGGGTCTTTCTCCTATACAGATTACTTTTCATTGCACAGGGTCTTGGGCAGGCCTGTTACTGTTGAGATATTTTTAAAATGTTGCTGCATTCTCCTTTTTATTTTTTAAGTTGATGAAATTACCCTTAATGACCTGCCTCGCTGTGTTTTTACATTAAATTTGACACAATTTAAATCTTTTGCTTTCCTCATTTTACGAAACTCCTATGAAGATGTTTCCTTCTACTGAAAGTTCATTTCACTGCTATTTAGCTGTGCTAGATTTTTCCTTCCCGTTTCTAAAACCTTCTTTGATGATTAGCATCAAATATGATGCTTTTAAATAGCCTTCAAGCGGCTTTCAAGGATTTAACTTGTCTTGGAACTTTTTTAGTCCTTTCTGTGGTTTGTTTTGTTAAGGATGCTTTTTATCTTTATATAGTTCGCATTGTTGAGGTGAAACACAAACATTTGGCTCTTTATCATTCTTTTAAGAGGGCTTTTGAGTAGTACTTTAATCATGGTTACAGCGTAACTCTCAAATAATGTCACTTTGAAAAGGGTCCTGTGTTTTACTTCTGATAAACTCAAGAACTGTTTCTCCTCATGTGGTTTCCCCGTCTGCTTGCTGGGTGAAACAGTCATTAATGGTGTCTAAACATTTTATCTTGGCATCCTGTCCTGACCTGACATTTAACCACTCTGCATAAGGCTAATTAAAGCCTACAATATATTGTTTCTGTCTTTGTAACCTCTTTTATCCCCTCCAGTGTGCCACAGTCATTGGTACCCCTGTGGTCAGGTTGTTGATCATGTGTAGTCCTTACACTGTGCTTTTCCGTCCACTGTATTTAAATTCCTCAGGAATCTTGTTACTTGTTAAAATAGCCTGTTAATTAGATTTGACACTAAGCTGCTTCTAAAAGGCCCAATTTTTTAAAAATAATACATCCTACTTTGTCCTCAGTATTTTGGTAGTGGTAGTAACCCACTGGCATTACAACGATGTGTATGAGAAGCTTGTTTGAGTGCATGAATGTCAGTAATCCGTGTTTACAGCCAGGCATTCCAACTCTGCCATTTTATTAGGCTTCTTGCATTCCTGTAGTAGTAGTTAGGTTTATTTTTCAAAAAGCAACTAGAAAAACAAACCTAAGAAATTGTTTTGTTCTTTCTTGTAAAAAAATGTACTAATTTCTATGTTGTCCTTCATTTGAAAGTAGTCTCTGATTTTTACTGCTTCAAGGTGAATCACCTTCATCTTTGGTCTTTTGCACTTGTTGCCTACCCTTCAGTCTTAATTTAAAACTGTTCTCATACTTCCTTAATTTTTTGCTTGGGCAAAGCCTGATGCTCCTCCTTTCTTATTTCTCACCTTGTAATTTTCTCTTAGTTGTATATAGAGCTGCCAGCTTAGTTCTGCTCACAGTGTCACCGTGTTGAATTCATACCCCAGGCACCTTAACTAGTGTGCTTTTGTTTTTCAGTCCTAGTATATGTGTGTTGCACAGGTCATAGAATCACAGAATGGTTTGGGTTGCAAAGGACCTTAAGNCTGGTTCTTTTCAATGTTATCTTATCATACAGATAAGATAATCCACAAGTAGATTAAATCAACATTAGCCATTTCACAAAATTATCAGAGTTATTCTCACCATTGTCAATTAGGTACAAAAATAAAGGCATTAGCTACTTCTGCAAAGGTTAACATTACAATGCTCAACACATAGTCTCTATTTTAATATTTTGCAAAAGCTTAAACTGTAATATATATTTATCACACTAATATATATGCTACACAGAGCCAGGACATTGGCCACAAAAGCTGACAAGTTATACTATATAAAAGCAGTTAAAAGTCATTACAAGCTGTACTATATCAAAATTGTTGTGATTAATAATAATTTGCAAAAGCCAATACATAATAGTGAAAGCTAACAACTACATAGTTATTTATAACAATTATTATTATTATTATTATTTCAGTAGAGGAACAATATCTAAAGATGTGAGCCCAGTATATATATTTTCTCTTTTTTAATAGGTCTTTGTATTATAGGATCATCTCTTTTATAGGTCTGTCTGTTTTAGCCTTAAGGTTTTGTTTCTTAGTGCAGCTCCTAGCCTTGTTTTGAGTCTGTCTTTAAAGTGTTTGCTATAATTGCGAGGTCTTTCACAGAAAACCTCTCAGAACTATTATAAAACGACAGCAAATTGAAAAACTTACTTTGCTATGGGCTCACCTTTGAAGGGTCTTTCTCCTATACAGATTACTTTTCATTGCACAGGGTCTTGGGCAGGCCTGTTACTGTTGAGATATTTTTAAAATGTTGCTGCATTCTCCTTTTTATTTTTTAAGTTGATGAAATTACCCTTAATGACCTGCCTCGCTGTGTTTTTACATTAAATTTGACACAATTTAAATCTTTTGCTTTCCTCATTTTACGAAACTCCTATGAAGATGTTTCCTTCTACTGAAAGTTCATTTCACTGCTATTTAGCTGTGCTAGATTTTTCCTTCCCGTTTCTAAAACCTTCTTTGATGATTAGCATCAAATATGATGCTTTTAAATAGCCTTCAAGCGGCTTTCAAGGATTTAACTTGTCTTGGAACTTTTTTAGTCCTTTCTGTGGTTTGTTTTGTTAAGGATGCTTTTTATCTTTATATAGTTCGCATTGTTGAGGTGAAACACAAACATTTGGCTCTTTATCATTCTTTTAAGAGGGCTTTTGAGTAGTACTTTAATCATGGTTACAGCGTAACTCTCAAATAATGTCACTTTGAAAAGGGTCCTGTGTTTTACTTCTGATAAACTCAAGAACTGTTTCTCCTCATGTGGTTTCCCCGTCTGCTTGCTGGGTGAAACAGTCATTAATGGTGTCTAAACATTTTATCTTGGCATCCTGTCCTGACCTGACATTTAACCACTCTGCATAAGGCTAATTAAAGCCTACAATATATTGTTTCTGTCTTTGTAACCTCTTTTATCCCCTCCAGTGTGCCACAGTCATTGGTACCCCTGTGGTCAGGTTGTTGATCATGTGTAGTCCTTACACTGTGCTTTTCCGTCCACTGTATTTAAATTCCTCAGGAATCTTGTTACTTGTTAAAATAGCCTGTTAATTAGATTTGACACTAAGCTGCTTCTAAAAGGCCCAATTTTTTAAAAATAATACATCCTACTTTGTCCTCAGTATTTTGGTAGTGGTAGTAACCCACTGGCATTACAACGATGTGTATGAGAAGCTTGTTTGAGTGCATGAATGTCAGTAATCCGTGTTTACAGCCAGGCATTCCAACTCTGCCATTTTATTAGGCTTCTTGCATTCCTGTAGTAGTAGTTAGGTTTATTTTTCAAAAAGCAACTAGAAAAACAAACCTAAGAAATTGTTTTGTTCTTTCTTGTAAAAAAATGTACTAATTTCTATGTTGTCCTTCATTTGAAAGTAGTCTCTGATTTTTACTGCTTCAAGGTGAATCACCTTCATCTTTGGTCTTTTGCACTTGTTGCCTACCCTTCAGTCTTAATTTAAAACTGTTCTCATACTTCCTTAATTTTTTGCTTGGGCAAAGCCTGATGCTCCTCCTTTCTTATTTCTCACCTTGTAATTTTCTCTTAGTTGTATATAGAGCTGCCAGCTTAGTTCTGCTCACAGTGTCACCGTGTTGAATTCATACCCCAGGCACCTTAACTAGTGTGCTTTTGTTTTTCAGTCCTAGTATATGTGTGTTGCACAGGTCATAGAATCACAGAATGGTTTGGGTTGCAAAGGACCTTAAGCATCACTCAATTTCACAGCCCTGTCATGGGCAGGGACACTGGCCACTGGCCCAGGTTGCTCAGGGCCCCATCCAGCCTGGCCTTGAACACTTGCAGGGATGGGGCATCCAAAGCTTCTCTGGGCAACCTGTGCCAATGTCCCACCACCCTCACAGGAACAGTAGATATTTTAAAATGCATTATTTCTTAATCATAAAGGTTCACAAGCTTCAGTGTAATTTAGTCTCGTATGCAGTGTCTGAGGACCTCTACAGATGTACATTATTGAGTAAACTTCACTTACAGCCTGGCTAGGAAAAATGGTGAATGTGTATGACTGGGTTTTCCATAAAACCATATTAAATGGTATTGATTTTAGCATCCTCTTTTAGTTTCTGCAGGAATGCATCCTGTACCGACATTGCTGTAGCAGTCTTCCTTAATGTTAAAATAAAATTTGTGGCACTTAACTAATGATAGTTAAATTGCCCTGATTTTAGTTAGCAGCTAAGAGTGAGAACAGTCATGGTCAGGGGCTCCTCTTCTTTGATTGAATGCTTTCTGCGTGGGTGGTTTTGTCTCAGCAGTCATTTTGTGATGGTGAATTAAGAAACTGTTGCTTACTCTTTAGAATTGCCCAAATTCAGATGAACGAGGCCCTAAAATAGCTTTTGATTCTCCACTTGCCACTTCTAGTACAGTTAATCTGTTAGTTTTGAGCACAGGGTTCTTGTGGTGCTGCTGTTCTAATGGTAGCAAATAGTTTGTTTTATAGGCTTTATATACTTTTTTTTCTTTAACACTTACCAAGGATAATGCTTTTGATTCAGAGATGTGCTGTAA
Organism: Tichodroma muraria; assembly: GCA_013390105.1. Lineage (NCBI taxonomy): Eukaryota > Metazoa > Chordata > Aves > Passeriformes > Sittidae > Tichodroma > Tichodroma muraria. The sequence continues at coordinate 3,694 of WAAG01057492.1, read as the reverse complement.
TACTGGATATTAATTTCTTGATGAATCAAAATAGAGAAAATAGCTAGAAACCAGTATTGAATTATTTTTTTCTTTAAGAAGTGAAGAGAAATAAAATTAGTTTGTACCAGCGTCTTTATTAAAATAATGGTTAAAATGTTATGTGGTCTATAGAAAGTAGATTTTAAGTAAAACAACATCGGGAGCAAAAAAAACTCTACAAAAAATCACGAAATCGACAAACAAGTGTTATGGAGATGAACCAATAAAAATCAGAGATACACTGTAACATATTTGTAAAAATTTTGGATGTTTGAGATGGCTTTGAAAATGAAAAGCCTCTAACATGCTCAGAGGAGTAAGATCTGATAAGTGTTTTGAAAGTATTTGACAGTAGTACAGGATATCGTAATTTCTTCTACTGTATTTGCCCATTCTTTTATGTTCACTTGAAACAGTTTTATTACTGAGAAATAGTGTTGCTTGTCTTAAACAAAAGTTACTGGCTTTTTACATGCTGCTTTCATATTAACTGCTACCTCATATTTTATTGCTTCTACCTAAACAGAAAAAGTCTTGTTTATTGTTCTTAGACACTTCAGTATTTTACATGCTCAACATTTGTGTGTGAAAAGTTCTTTAACAAAACAAACAATTTTATTGGAATAGTTGTGCCCACTTTTTATTGTACCTAAGATCTGTACAGAAACAGCAGCAAGAGGAAAAAAACCACCCAAAAAGCCCAACAAGACCAAGTCCTAGTCTGATGAATAAGACTTTTAATTGCAGAAAGTTCCTGTTAGGAATTTGATGGTGATGAGGCAACAAAGTTTGTTTCAGCTCTGTAAAAAGTTTAGAAGGAAATATGTAATTATTCATATTCTGAACTTCATTGCTGCATATTTTAGGAAGGTTGACCAGATGCATAATTATTGATCCTATCAACTTTTTCCATAGGCCAACAAATACCCAGTGACTTTTTATTTTTGTATTTAATTGTGGAGTTCTAATTCCTTTTAGCAGCTGCAGAACTTCAAAGGCACTTACAGAATTTATTAATTCTTGCTTCTTTGAAAGGAAAGGTGAAAAGTTTTGGATGCATAAGAATGATTTAGGATATATAAATACAGATTTGTGTCCTTGCTCTGTGTGTCTTGTAAAAGTAGTTATTAAAATAAAACCATACCCAACGCTGAGCCTTCCTTTTATGCAAAATTAAAGTTTTTGGTTAGTTAAAATTGATTCTGCACTAGGTTTTGTCATACAGTGGTTAAAAGTACATATGACAATAGTATATTCCTTGATTCCCTTAAGTACTGTTAATTTCAGCGATTTTTCCAAGATAAGTGCTTCTTTCTTGCCCCTTCTCTCTTCCCCACTTCACCTTCATAGCAAAACAGGACAGATACTGGTTTATGCTTTGTGAAGGGGATTGGGAATCAGGGAATCTGCTTCCTAGTCTGCAGCTTCTCTTTGTTTTTAGTAATACGTTTGTTAAACTCCCTTTGCTGTAGATATGCTTAGTGTGAAGGAAAAAAAAAAACTAATTAAGAAATATGCTGAGGGTTTTAGAAGAATTAGAAAAAAAAGCTTCCCTTACGTTATAGCTCAATTTTCCACATAGCCAATTAAGAAAATTATTGGTATTATTTATTTCAGTGTATATTTAGCACAGTTTATAGGGGCAAACTGAAGATAATGAATTATCACAAATATATTTAGTGAACAGAATGTCCCAGATTGGTTTTGGCTGAATTTCCTGATGTTTGTCTACCTGCATACTTGATTACTGTTCCTTTCTTTCTCTGCATATTTAATTGCTGCCTAATTAATTGCTCCATTGGTTTCCTACATAATTAATTATTCACTAATTAGTCATTGATTCCATGCATAGTTAATTAACTTGCTCCTTATTTGATTTTTACACTTAATTGACTATAATTCATTGCTTTATTGCTACACTGCCTAATTAACAACTGGGTAATCAATTATTGTTTGCTGATTCCATACTTGTTTAGTCTGGTGATCAACAGAGTTTATCCTCTGCTCTCTGACCTCCTTTTCCAGTCATTCTTCCCAAAATAATTTCTTTACTCTCTTTGGTTTCAAATCTCACCTCTGAGTAAAGCTCGTGCATCTTCTGTGTGTTCCGCTGGTGCTTCCTGCACCTTCACTGGCGCTCACTGTGCTCTGCCACCTGCACTGTTCACTTCTGGGTTTGGGTGGCCTCGGTAATCAAACACTTTGAACACCCACAGAGGCTTCTGGGGATTCTTCTTGCTCTTCTGCTCCTCCCCTGTCAAGTCCTCACTGGGAGGAGTGAGAGAGAAAGTGGTGTGTGGGTACTGATTGCAGCTGTTGAAGGAGGAGACAAGATATGGAACATTAAGCCAGAACTTCTAGGGAAAACAACCAGCAAGTCAGGAAGCAGAAACAATGACAAATAAAACCTAAACCCAGAAATGTCAGCTAAATCATGGAGTTTCAAGTGGTTAAATGTTTAGGTAAATGTTCATAGGTTTTATTTTGTGTTTACATTTAAGGAGAAGAGTTGTTATCTGCTGGGTCAATACCAGGCT
>WAAG01057488.1:8805-44276 GCA_013390105.1 Tichodroma muraria | reverse complement strand
AAATGGAAGAACAAACACAGAGGTCATTTTATTAAGCATATTTCAAGGCACAGTCCCGAGAGGTGGAGATGCTGTGTTCGGATGGATTGCACAGAGGATGCTTTTGATGACTGAAGTAATCAAGTTAGAATGAAATTCAGTACTCTGACATGCAAGGCCATGCATGTTGGAGTTATAGCAACAATTTCTACTCTAATCTGAATTCATTGAACCACTGGGTAACTGCAAGCCACCCTTTTTACCCTTGGCTGGGAAGAAGGCAAACCCACCCTGCATCAGTACAAACTGGGTCACTTTCAAGTGAGCAAGGAAGTGTTAATGACATTGTAAAAAGCACTTCTGTAAATGATCTCACTTCAATACTGGGCACAATTCTCACCAACCACATGCAAAAGAAACAGAGAAACAAGATGCATTTGATTCAAAAATGATGCAGAAAAAGGTATTCCGAGGTGATAAGGGTAATGAAGAGTTTATCTTTTACAAAAGAAGAAAAGAGAATGAAACATTTACTGCAGTAAAATAAGAACATATATCATTTTAATTTATAAGTGCATAGGGATGAAAGGCAAAGGTTAGACTGAACAACAGAGTTGAAAAGGAGTTACTTTAACTGATGGACAATGAGGCCATGAAAAATCAACACATATAAACATTTAGGCTGGAGTGAGATGCTCTCTTGCCATGGGAGAAGTAGTATGCAGCAGCTTTCCAATAACTGTAGCCCAATAAACAAGAGAAAACAAAAACATCTTCATTTAGGTTATATGAAGGATCATATGACTGGGTTTTCATACAGTTATCAGATGGCTGAACTCAGTGACTCAAGAGAACCCTTTTGGATTGTATTTCCAAGGACAAGCAAAAAGATGTTTCTTAGCAGGGCAACGAAGAGTAAAACAAGTGCAGGATCACTGTCGGAGAAAGCACACTGATTCCTGACAGCCTATTCTTGTAACCGAGACAAAATAGCTGGGAACCTCATCAGATTTGTTCCTCTCAACTTTTTAAAAGATGAGAGGCAGTGCCAAACACTCAAAACAATAACGTCTTGCCTTTATAAACAACCTTTAGTATCGCTGGATATAAACCAGAGCCTTGGACATCTGCTGAGCATGCCTATTGGATTGGCACAAGTGCTCTCCCCCTGGCTCGCACGGAAGGTGACGGGGTCAGGAATGAGACATCTCGTTCTCCAAAAACAATCTCCCAGTTCTGCCACTGGTGGCTTTCAGAATCCACCTCCTGAACAGCCTGTCTGAATCTGCCTTCTTTTGGAGTTTTTCAGTCATCCTCTAGATTCCAATTAGAGCCGGAGGATCCGTCTCAGTGCGTGTGCTGAGCAGAATTAGGGACTCGCAGGAGCTGTGCGGAGTTCAGGCTCTTGGCACAGCCTTGGGTAATGCTCTGTGTCCTGGTACATACTGGGAACAGACTGTCTGAGTCTGCTGCAAGAATTTCATTGTTAAAGATGTAGCTTGGGACTGCTTTTCTTGCTGTTCCCCCAAACATCCTTCTTCAGCCTTTAATCTCTCAGCTAATAAATGTTATTTTTACACTGCTCTAGTCCTCTCCATATTTTGCACATTGCCACCAGAGATACAGACAGCCTTTATCCAGACAAACATGATGGACAGACAGGGGATAATTGGAAAAGACCAGTACCAGTGGGACAGCAAGAAAAAAAATGTCATCCCCAAAAAATGCTACCATTCCCATAACTTCTGAATCTTCCCCCTACTCTTCCACCCTTGCTGGGAGAAAACCCAACGTGGCACAGCCCAGCACCATGCTGGATGAATGCAGAACAAACCGGTGCCACTTGCCACAAAGTGTTTCTTCAGCTTCAACTAATGGGATGATTAAACAAAAACAGAGCTGCAGATGAACACAGCAACTGGTAAAGGCACTGGGTGAATCAACCAAGCCCAGAGGGAAGGCAGATGTTTGGGTGCTGGAATAAGCAGTGTGAGATCATTAACACCCAGCTGATGGATCACAAGAAAGGCAAAGGAAATCTCTGAGGTCTCCTGTTTCTTCCTTTCACCGGCCTGAAGGCCGGACAGAAATACGGGCATGTGTGAGGGAGTGTGAGCTATTTTAGCAAAAACATTTCATCCATCCCTAAATATGGTCACAAGATTTTAGATACTTGGCTTACTCTTAAACAGTAAGATTCTGAATTATCTCCAACTGTGTAGGCTGTAAAAGAAAATGCATAAACCAGCAATCCTGCAAACTCCCTAGAAACGTATTCCCTGCCAGTTTTTTCTCTGTAGCTGTTATATTAATCAGTGTCTTAAGGAATTAGAATGCCCTGTGATTATATCTCTTTCAAACCTAATAAGCAATGCTTTGCAATTAACTTCAACTCACTCTCCTTAATGTCATTATCTATCATCTAGGCCTTTGAAACACACCAGAGAAAAATGCCAGAATTATGACTCCATGTATGCGGGCTGCACTTTCCTTCCAGTGAGCAGCAAACATCAGTATTTCAGTGGCATCTTGGTTACTCTCTTAAGATTTCTAACCCAAATGGAAAAAAATGTGAAAAGATCAGCTGTTCTCAAAAATATTGCCAGAAAAACATATTCAGGGGATTTTGCCTGAATTGGAACTCAAATCATTTTCCAGAATCTGGCCCTGAACTAAAACCCAAGAGATTTCAGGCTTCAGTTTTATTTCTTACCAGATAATCACATACAAGTTCATCTCTCAAAGCAACTTAGATGCACAAGTGTGTGAGTGTGAATGTACACACAGCAAGTGTGACACTGGGGTGTAGTCAATGGATTTTATTTCTGTACTTGTAAATTTATATAGTCTTATAGAAACACCTCTCCTCATCTGCCATATGAAAGTGTTATACATATATGGCCTGAATGGTGTAAGGTATTACCAACATAAATTTGGAATAGTCAAGTTATTTATAAACAGGCTTTGCAGTATCGGATTTTAATTGACAAATGTTGATAAAAATGGAATTTATATTTCCTTTCAAGACTCATGGGCTAGAATTTTTTTTTTTTTCCTGAAATTGAACAGATGCCAGAAATAAATCAGAAATTACAAAGTGGAAGAGAGCTGTGAGGCAGCACGCCGAGGGCCAGGAGGAGAAGAAAAGTGGAAAATTACCAGAATGTAAACCCAACGGATTTAAGAGAAAAAGGCAGAGTGGCATCATTGTGAATTCCATGGGAATAAAGATAGGAAGACAATAAAAGTTGACCAGAAATTATAACCAGTATTGTGAGTCAGGAACTAAGAGCGTTGTCTGAGTTAAAATAAAAGTTGCCTGAAATAAAAGTTGCCTGAGTTTTCAATAAAAATAACTGCAATATCCTACCAGCGCCACATCTCCAAGTGCAGTAGATGGATTTTTTTCAAACACACAGAGCAAACATGGGTGAGGCTCTCTTATCTCTCATTTGCATTTCAGAAAAGAAAACTGTTATAAAGTCGCTTTAATATGTGATTTTTAATTCTGCTGATTTTTCATGCCTCTGTGACTGGAAAGCTGGGTCACTAGCAAGAGACTGAATCTGGGAGCAATGAGCTAAAAGGAAAGTTGGAAATTTTCAAAAATAACCATTAGAAAAATTTATGGGTTTAAAGTCATATACTATGCAAGTTTGCATTGATACAATATTATACTCCTGCATTTTAAATCAATAAAAATAAAGAAAGGAAAAAGAAGACTCCAGTAATGGGAAAACTTTAATTCAATCACATTAGAAACCTACCTGACTTTATGTGAAACTTCTAGTAACTATGAAAGGCAGCCAAGTTTAAACAACTCCCAGAATTTGTAAAAACTAATTAGCAATTTTCTGATTTAGTTTCATAAAAGAGCTATCTAATAGCACAATTTAATTCTCTCCTACCAATATTTTCTGTTGTTTTGCTCCCAGTCAACAGCTCCTTTACTTTGGCCACTAATTTAACATCGATTAATCCTCCTTCCTGCAGCAGCTCCCACTGACGTCCACAGAGCTCCTCCAGTTCATAAAAGCTTGTTTGCAGAGATCAACTTTCAGGATTAGATACTCACTCTGTAATTTTATTCAACAGCCACAATAGCAAAGGATATCCAAAAAGTGTTCAACATAGGTAATGGTTGCTTATCCTTCCTAATAAAAAGCTCAGAGCACAACAGGCAAAAAGCACCTTTTAAGAGCCAACTAATATTAAAATAAATATACTTCACAAAGCTTTCCATGGCTTGCTTTTTGCAGCCATTCATCCTTTCTACTGCTCTGGTGCATAGTTTCTATCAAGCTGCAGATCAGATCCTCCATCTGGATTCTCCTTAGCCCTGAGAGCTGACACAGTTAGATGTCATGGATAAGCGTTGATATAAATCCGTGAGGATCTTCTGCTTCTGCCTAAATCCTCTATCTGACCCATTAGCAGCACTAACTCTGGACTGACCACATGTATCTGAGGGACTGCTCGAGTCCTACAGTGCTCAAAGCTACTCAGGCCTGAGAGAAGGAAGTGCAGTGGCATCTGCACGGGGGGTCAGCAATCTGTCTGGAGCCCAACCAGCCAGTGACAGAGCCCACCCTGCTGTGAGCCCCACAGTGATGCTGTCCAGGAGGAGCAGCCCATCCATCCCTGCAGCCAGTGTTACCCCTGAGCCCTCCTTTTGCCCTGCTCCCTGACAACACACAGCCTGGTGCCTCAGCACTGAACCTCATGGTTTCTCACCCCAAGGGTTGCAATTCTCTCCCTTACTTCACATTCCACACATTTTCACATGTGTAAAGGGAAAGCAGCTGTGCTGTATTTTTAGCTTAACTAGTTGAAAGGAAAAGCAAAGGAAGCTAAAATCAAAAGTATTATTTTGCACTATTGAGCGTATTAATGACGCCTTTCCAACCTCATCAACATTCCCATCGAAATTAACATGTTAATTTATATTCTTCATATAGTACTAATTATGTGTACAGCAGCATGATAGCCTGTAAGAGGAGCTACCTCACTGTAAGAGATGAAAACATAATGTTCTGATTCTGACCTCGTGGTGGGATACATAATTAATTACTCCAAAGAACATTGATTAGAATAGGACTAAAATGTGGCTCTGAGAGATGCTTTGAATATCTTGTAACTACAAAAGATGCTAAGCAGTTTTATTTAGAGGCGGTGCCAGTGATGCAAAGTTCATTTGAAAAGGCCCAGGAGTAAGGCAGTTCTGACGATACAACTCTCTAGTATTGCAAGGAATAGATGTTTTCCACTTGCAAAGAGCTCTGAAGGAACACTGCTATGAACACTACTACTGTTTTTTTCACTCTATTCTCCTTCAACTATACTGTAACTGAAGTACTTATCCAATCAAATTCACAGATATGTCAACAAAAGGATTAAGAAAATTACACACATTATAAAGAAATTATACAGGAATTCTTTTCTCTGAGGATTTTGAGGCCCTGGCACAGGTTTCCCAGAGCAGCTGTGGCTGCCTCATCCCTGGAAGTGTCCAAGGCCAGGTTGGATGGAGCTGGGAGCAACCTGGGATAGGGGAAGGTGTCCCTGCCCATGGCCATTCTGTGATTCTATGATACACTTTTCATTTAGTAAGGACAAAAAAAGGTTAAAAAAAATTATTTACTGATTTTTCCTACTAAAGAACAGACTGAATTCCATGCAATGTCTTGCACAGTCCCATTGCCTAGAAGTTCCAGCAATATTTAGCTAAGAGAAAAAAAAGGTGCACTCCACAGATGTGCATTAACTCCTTCAGCTCCAATGGTGGCCACCCACTGCAGGTACAGCAGTAAAAGTCTCTTCTCTGGGTACCTACAGGCCTTTATAAAAGGATTTGTGAACAGAAGAGAGAGTAGAAAGGGTTTCTATGTCTTACTGCTTTAGCTTAGACTTTCAGAGCACAAGGCAGCAATTTTGCAGCTGTGTTAGAGACAGCTCAGAGAGCAGCAGGGATGCCCAGCTTTGAGCAGCTCGCACACTGCAGTGCTGCTCTGACAAGAAATGGGCTTGGAAGTTGCATTTGCATCGTCCAGGTTTTCCTCTTTTGCCAGTGCACAAACAGCCCTTCCTCTCTCACAAGGCAGCACCTCCACAGAAAGATTTACATTCACACAGCATTTGGGGGAGTTTTAACATGAATACATATTTTGACAACCTTAAGCCTAGCCAGCTTGAAAATTTGGCCAAATTGCTTTTAAGAAGTACTGCTGGTACATAATATATCATGGGCAGTTAGCTGAGACAAAGGTTTCAGTAATAGCACACTTAAGAAATTCTGTAAGATGGGTGCAGATTTAAAATATCTATTAGACTCCCCTATAATCTCACATGTGTAAATAACAGGAACAGCCACCAAGATTTTGAAGCAGTTCCAGGATTAAACCAGATCTGCCAAAGTGTAGTGTCAAGACTACAGAAGATTTCTCAGCCTCAAAAGTGCACAGCTACAAGAGCCTTCAAAGTCAGTTGTAACACACTGTAAGAGCCAACAGGTAGAAGAGCTGAGACAAAATGCAATAAGAAAAGTGCACAAGAGACAACACTTTTCTTGTGATAGTCCATGTCTTGCTTTTTACAAATCATTGACCTGCTAAAGTAGACTTGTTTACACACTGGAGTAGAGGGCTTCGTTTTCTCACACACAATAAAAATTTCAACTAATTTGTATACTTGTGGTATTCTCAGTTTTAGCCTCCAGGGGTTAGGGTTGGGAAGTATATTTTTTTACTGCTTCTATTTTCTTTGTTGCTTCATACCTCTCCTTTTTAATAACCTTGATCACAGTGACCCCAGGTGGCAGAGACAACCACGGCTGCTCTCAGAAGCTCAGCCAGACGTTCATATCTCATCACGATGCTGAGAAATTCCTGTGCCCCAGCCCAGAGTCCCCAGAATCAGTCCAGGACAGCTCAAATGCTGACAAGGGACTGGAAAGGGCTCATTCCAAGCAGGTCAATACAAGTCCCTATGGGACAGAGCAATCAAAGGTTTCCATTCCAGACCCTCCACTCCTCGTTTATCCATGGAGGTCTCCCTAAAAGTCTTTAACTTTGCTTGAGCCCAGCAGCACAAAATTCTGTATCTGGGCTCATTCAGGTTGCTGAGAAGCCCAGTGAGGGACCTGGCACAGCCAGGCAGTTGCTTTGCCCCAGCTCATAGCTCTGTATTATCAGCTTGCTCTGCAGACATGCACAAGGTTGCTTATCAAAATGAGACACAGACCTAGATAGGACAAAAAACATTAAGTATTTTCCAACACCTTGATTTTAATAGAACTTAGGCACCTTAATGCCTTTCTCCAAGCCTCATCTGCCCCACTTTGCTGCTCCAACTGCCTCAATAGCTCACTGGTTTTTCTTTATACTGCATGGGAAAATACCAGCTGCAGAAAGTTTGCATTTTGTGACCCACCATGTAAGACAGCACAAATAAAAACATCACCAATGCAATATACGAAATTAACAGCAGGCAGACAACTCCCAGTAGCTCTTCCATCTTTAAAAACCTGTGTTGTTTCCCAGTAGAAGGGATCAGTGAGTCAGTTCTGGTGAGAGCCACACCACAGCCAGAGCATTGGCAAGGCTTTGCTCAGAGCGTTCACTCCAGAAGAGTGTGCTTTAGAGTTGATGCAAACAAATCAATTTAAGTACAAAGGGAAACTTCTCAAGCTGATCACCAGAAGTCCAACTCACCAGAACAAAATGCCCAACACTATTTATTACATGGTACTTGAATTTTGCATCAGTTAGCCATCATGTACAATGCTAACTTTAACTTTACATGTGTGAATTTTAATCTTGAGCCAAACCAGCTCTGAGGGAAGGAAAGAAGGACAGGGCACACCAATGCCTTTCCCATGAGGCTGCTCACTGATTGCTGCTGTAGAGCTCCCTGATGGCAATGAAACTATCCTGCCATTGCCAGAGGGTGTCACTACGGCACTGGGACAAAGGAACCAAACAAATAAAACAGATAAACAAGAAACGTGGAGAAACCTATCAGAAATAAGCTCTGTGTAACCTTCACATGAATTGTTCATCAGCTCACCCGTGGGCATTTAGAACATGGTTCTGGAGTCTGGGTACATCACTCTATTTTCTTTCTTCTTCCTTTATCTCTGGTGCTCTAATCTGATTTCTAACACTAAGCCTTGGAAGGAAGAACTACCTATTAGAATTGTTTGCAGAATCTCCGTTGTTCCCACATAATTTCACCTTGTTTTCCATGAAAGCATCATTTGAAAATGAAACTATTCTAAAAGCACATAGTTCACAGACACAATAACTGTAAGGTAACTGTTTCCACAGCAAATTGCTGCAAAAGAAATCTAAATCTTCTGATGCAATAACACATAGCTCAGGTAATTAAAAAGAGCCAAGTTAAATTAAATTAAAGTTAAGAGCATGTTAAAGTGATCTTGAGTGCTTGGTTAAAGTCCCAAACCAGAAGAGGAAGGAAGTCAAGGAGCCAAAGAGCACTGTAAATGAAAGAACTCAGAAAGCTGTCTAAAAAAACCCTGCAACACAAGGAAGACTCCAAGGTGCACCAAATTAGTAGGTTTATTGCCTTTGTAGTCTAAATGAAATCTACTTATTACTAGCAAAAGGCAGGAGACACATGACCGTGAGCCTGTATTAATATGGTACATGATGGCCAAGAAACTTGATAGATGTTGGAATGTATGAACAGCTCCATCAGATCGTGCGTGCAAGGGATCAGGCATTGCAGAGTGTTGGTAGCTGCTGCTCTGAATGTGCCTGTCAGTGTCAGAGGGTGGGGTGGCTGTGAAAAAGAGAGCATTAAGTCCCAGTTTCCACAACACACTGCTGGAGCAACTGAGCAGCTTCATTTCAACTATATTTTGGTACCAGGGTAAACTGACTGATGCTGCTGAGGACAGTTTTGATTAGGAAGAGCTGCTCCTGCAAAGTGTTCCAGAGCTCTTGTCAACCTGTCAAGGAATCAAATGCTTGTGCTCTAATAATAGAGCAATAATTTAATATTCTTGGAAATAAGTTCTAGTCAAAGCACAGGATTTAATAAATAAGAGAAGAAATATGACACATTTCATACCATTAAAGAACAGTAGGTAAACTTGGATGAAACACAGATTTTCACTATTTTAAACCAAGTTTCTAAAAGCAAAGGAAAATCTGCATGGATGTTGTAACCACATTGCAGAAAGCAGCTGTATGAGGAACATGGGTCAACTGCAGTGATTAAACTGTCAGGCCTTGAAATCAGGGCACTGCTACAGTATTTTAATATAGCAAATCCAGTCTATCATGGTGAAGGTTCAGTTGGCTGTTCTGGGAATTATTAGGATGTCAGAAGGCCAAAGTCTATTTCTGGATACTGAAAAGTAATTCCCATTCACCTCATACGATAATGATGTGCCTCCGTTAGGGGAAAGAAGAGCAAGCAATTCAAAGGTAGCAGCAAAGTCTCCTTAAAAATCTTTTCAATAATGAATAATATAAGAAGAAATTAAATTCAGACTATATGTAAATCTGTTGTTTTGTTTCTCTTGTTTCTCCCTGTCTTCCACGACAAATAGTTCTCTCAGACTATCAGACGTGAAAAATACAAAGATGTGGAAAACAGAGCTGGAATTTGGCATAATGATAGCAGAGTTGGTCTTTCAGTGCAAATGCAGAGAGGAATGTCAGGAGGTCTAGCCTTTATATGGACCTTGTTAGTAACTGTAAATACATAACAGACTATCAGGACAGAAAAGTGTTTTCCTATTGATTAGAATTAAAGCTCTAGACTGAGCAGTTTATTCTGCTTACCTCAATTATCACATGTGGAAAATTATTCAGTTTGTGTCTCAGCCTTTATTCTAGGACATTCACTCACATGAGCAAAGAATTGTCAAATCCTCTGGGGTCATGGTATAAATCTACTTTTTTTACATGGTTATATTCACAAACAGAATAAACTAAGCTTGATCCTGCAAACAGTGATGATAATTGCCAATCTTTTAGTTATTCAGATGGTGCAGGATCAGGACTTAGGAGTGCAGGACATATGGAAATAAGTTAGATGTGATCAGGAAAAGTCTTCGTAAGAAGCCAAGCTGGGAAATACTGAAGAAAATGGCTTAGGAAGAAGCTTGAGCCAGTATGGATGTCTGGGCAAGAAAACAGAGTGTTCAGTGCTGAGACACTTGTGTTCAGTTGAGCATTGGTCTGGGCAGCAGAGCTGCTCCCAGTGGAGCTCTGGATACCACTCACGGGGTGCTTCACCCTCTGCATCAGCAGCAAGAGGAGCCATGCTGTGTGCACAGCTTCCCTGACACCATCTAACACCAGCTACAAAATCTCAGAGGGTCCTAAATAAAACCCCATCCTTTGTAACTGAACTGAAACAATAGCCTAGCAAGAGTCGCATTCTGTGCCTGTTTCAGACATCCAAAAATCAGTTCGGCTCCAAGTTGTAAGAGCTTGGCTTTCAGGGGGACCAATGTCACACAAGTGTTTTGTTAACAAGAGATGGCTGCTGACTCTTCATTAAGTGAAATAAATTTTCATGTCATCACATTCTGCCATCTTTGGAAGAAAAAAAAACACCCTTACAATATTCTGGAGCACTTGAGAACGTACTGCGAGGAGCCGCAAGAGCAGAGAGCCAAGTTTGATCTGAAGGTTTCAAGCAATGGAAAACTCTGCCACATCCCAAGCTAATTTAAATTATGGATCAGTTCCCTGATTGCTTTAAGAAGAAAAACTAAACTTTTCCAGTCTGAATGTGCCCAACTTCAGCCACTAGCTTTTGAATCTCACATGGATCTAACATGTGTCTTTTAAAGAGATTGTTGCTATCACTTACCTTTCCCTCCCAGATATGATAAATGCACCCTCATTCTGCTTCAATTAACTAAATACAGTCTCCACATACAAACCTGGGAAGATGCTGAGTGCCTTAAAATAGCATCTGATGCTGTTTTTTGGATATGCACTATTATATTTTCATTTTAATGCACCACACAGAGAAGCACATTGTACTTTTCTAATGCAAATTTCAGCTGTCAACAACCATGTCTTTGGATGATTTATAAATCAGAACTGAAATACAAAAAAGACAAAATCCCTACAGAGGAAGTGGTAGTTTGGGGGATTTTGTTTTGCTTTATTTTTTAATTTCTGGAAGTAAAAAGCAAATTGAAAACCCAATTCCTTTTTCTGCTTCTCTTGAAAAAAAAAAAAAGAAAAAGAGAGAAAAGGAATCTGGTGGTGCCAAAGGGTTAAAGTATCCTGTTTCGGGCAGTCTGAATATCTGAATTTAGCAGCTGACAGTGCATGGTGTGTCAGTCTCTTACAGCTGTTCCAGTTGATTCAAAGACCATCTTTGTTTCTCGAAATCTTAGCAACTGTTACTTTTTTCCAAAGACAATGATAGACCAGCTGTTACCTCACAAGACGCGATGTACTTCAGGTCAAAGTCTTTAGTAAGGAACTTGTAAAACAAGAACTAAATCATTGTTTGGGTTTGTCAGGGTTTTTTTCATTAAAAGAGAGTTAGCAGCCTAACAGTCAAATAACTTATACTTGGTATTCCCATTAAGTGCACCAGAATGACAGAGAAATTTCATCTGGTTGTTCAGTTGAATTCTCTCTTTCTATACAGAAGAAAAATCCCACTACTAAATCTGGTAGTATTATAGGATATTTTTTTGTTTGAAGGGCAGTTTCTGCCTTTCCAAACACGGTGTTACTAAGCAGATGTCACCTCATCATGGAAATGCACAGGTCTAACCATTCAGAATGTAAGGTGGGGATTTTCAAGAGAGCCTTACAGGAGTTAAACATTCACTTCCCACTATATATCAATCAGTGGGAATATCCAGTTCCTTTAAGCTCTTTGAACATCCTCCTCTAAATGCATAATGAAGCAACTGCATCACAGAGCTGGTTCTCCAGTACGGGTCCCACCCCACTTGAGGACACCAGGCTTTCAAAGCCATGCAAGGCTGCAGAATCAGTCACCTCATGAAGACTCATGCGAGCAGGAGTAACTCTTGACAGGTTACCTACAACCCTTCTAGGGGGGGTGAAAGAAAGGAGGCAGCATTTTTAAGAGCTTTAGTTGAAATAAATCCTTGTTCATCCCTGCACAAAGACAAATTACTGCTTCCAGCTGCTCTGATGCAGAAGACAAAGACTTGCTGAGAAGAGTGGATGTTCTTTTGTTCAACCTTTGTGTTTAATTCTGGAAAGCTTTAGCATTGAGTAATGTATTTGCAGAGCCACTGCCAGCTGATTGTTGTGTAAAGAAGCACACAAAGGCATGGTCATATATACTGCAGTGGTAGAAAATTTTTACAAGGCCTGTTAAATTCAGCAGTAGTCATAATTTTCCTATTTTATATAGAGAGAGATAACTTTAGACTCAAGATTGTTTCACAAGCATGCATGAATACTATTTGCCTCAGGCTATTTTTTCTAGATCTAAAAAGGATTTATGTAAATAACTTCTCTGCTTTAACTCTGTTTTTCAGAATGGGTGACATGCTGCCCATATGTAAACCAGTGCTTTATGCAGAATTAAAAATAACCACCATTAGGCATGGCGCCGCCAGTATTTGTGATGAAGAATATAAACTGTCTAACAAAACACTGAGGGTGAATCACAGCCCCTAAAAAGCTACGAACTGACAGTATTTGTTTCTCGAGATAAAAATATCCATAAATACCAAATGTGTGTGCTTCTAGTTTTGTTTAAGAGAGTAGCTTACCTTACTTACAGGCCAAATACTGACATCACAAAAAGTACAGTCTGCTGATGCTGTCAGGCTGTTGTAAGGGGATTGATACCAAAGCAGATACAATCTCCTGAGGACTGCTGAGAGCACAACTTTGCGTAACTAATTTAAAGACCGCTGCCTGCAGGCACCACAATGGTAATTAAAGACAATAATTCTTGGACAAATGAGATGGATGTACTGGAAAATAAAGTCAGTGCTAAATTCACAGCTAATCCTTCAACGGAGAATTGGATCATTTATTTTCCAAACGGCTGGGCAACTCTACCTGGTTTCATTTCCATCTCTGCTGCCAGATGATTCTTGTCTCCAAAATCTGTACTTTTTTTTCTAGTTTAAGTAGTATTCCTCATTGGCAAGCTCCAATTCAGCAAGACTGAATGTGCTTCCATTTAAATACATGAATAGTTCCTTTGACATCCACAGCAAGTCAATGGAACAGCTCACAGTTAAACAATACACTTTTAAACACCATGAGGAATCAAGGCAATAAACAAGGTACAAAAGGCACAAATAAAGGCTGGATTGCCAGGCAGTTTACCTGGAAAATAGCTTGGTGTTACCTAAGAAGAAAAGCTTTGTTTAGCATGCCTTGGTAAATTTGAGTTTCCTCTTTCTGGTTGTTTACAACTGGAATTCACAGGACAGGCTAATCATCCAATACCACTGATGATCAGGAAAAAATCTCCCACACAGTGAGGTTTTGCACCAGTTTCTTCAGTACCAAACCTGTTACATATGTATAATGTATCTTGCACACCTCCTCTGCCTCCAAGCCACCACTGCCTGCTGACAATCTCCTGAAGTTCCAGCACAGGTGGGGAATTCACACCTTTACAAACCCTCATGGGATGCATCTGCACAACACTGGGATCATGCTGCATCTCCTCTCTCTTCTGCTATCCCCAAAAAGGAGGGTGAAGGATCCCGTCCAACTCTGGTCACCAAAAAAATCCTAATGTAACTCAAGGAAGCCGTGTTATGGATCAACAAAGCCCTTCAGCCCCCACTGCCATTCCTCACTGTGCAATTTCTCTCTCATGCCTTATTCTTTCTTTTCATCTCTCATCTTCCCAGTGGTTTAGCTCAAGATCTTGGGCATTCTTGGCAAGGCTTATTAAAGAGGTATCCACACATCTATTTCCATCCTCTTGCCTTGTCCAATGACTAGTAAGAGAAATTAAGGTGCAGTTTTGCCACCATTTAGTTTGATTTGGGCCCCTGCTGCTGCCATAAGGGGAGATCCTGCCCAGCCCACTCCTTCCTTCCCTGTGCCAAAGTGTTCTGGCAGCCAGGCACAGGGTGGGAGGAAGGACCTGCTCTGACTGAAAATAACCCTGCAGGGGAGGATCACTTTTCAGAGAGCTGCTCTGGCTCACCTGGCCATGAGAGTAACAGGAACATGCAGCCGAGGTTTGGCACTCACTGTTACTTCATCCTTTGGCACCAGCCCAGAATTCAGCTTAAATCAATGGTGAAACCATACCCTGAGTTTTCTAGCTAAGGTGGAATTTTTCTTGCACTGTTCTGCACACTGTAGGAATATATGAAGCACAGGGAGAAGCTAAATCTGTGTTTGTTTTTTAACAAAAGAGTTAAGTTACAAATGCAAGGAAAACACAGGATGTGTAACGAGTATGTCATAGCTGTGGCATTCTGTTTCTAAAATATCTTGCTCCTGAATGGTGCCATCTTAGGTTTCTTCCACATACATCTGGCTTTCCAGCTGGCCTGCAGCCAGTGCTTTAATAAAACATGGTATTATGCAGAAGTGAATAAAGCTTACGCGATAATAATGTCCTTGAAATTCACTAATCACCAGAAGTTTCAAGAAGATTTCAATATCAGATCAATAGGACAACAATTAAAATTCACTTGTTAGCTATGGAAAGCCTCTTTTTCCATGATAAATTATGCCTGTTTTGAAAGAAACCCCAAGTCATTACTGACCCAGATGAAAAGTGGTTTTATGAATTGGAAGACAATACCTTGCTGCAAAGAAGCTTCATTTCAAAAAACTTCAGGTTGTAAAATGACTAATTTTGTCATGACTAAAATGACTAAATGTAAATTTTATCAGTCAAATCAGTCATAAAATGACTAAATGTAAATTGAAGAAATAGTCTGAGAAAATAGATATACTTACAGTAAAGATACAACAGCTAAGAATACTAGGGGAGGAGTGACCAACAGCATAAACACATAGTGAAGATTCATGGCCAAAGTAGCACTACTGCAGGAAAGGAACCACTGATTACACTGGTCACATCCTAAATAAAAGTATTCACATCCTAATCAAAAATATTGCTGTGAAAAATTTAAAGAAACAAGCAAGACAAGGAGCAACTGGGGAGAGATGAGAATAAAAATGGTAAGTAGGCTGAGGAACCTGGTCTGCAAAGTGCCAATGTTCATCTTTACATCTTGGCCCCAACAAGCACAGATATTAAAAAATGCTCTTTATCTTCCCACCTTTGCCATGCAGGGAACACACAAGAGTAAATGCAACACTGTACTGCTGAAATAAATACAGAGTCTTCAAGTTCATTTCTTGGTACTTTTTTTTTGTCTTCATAAGAGCTCAACATTTTAGTAAAAGCATTAAATACTATTTTGTGCCTCTTGCTTTCAAAGCCATTTCACACTATTATACCGTCCAAAGAAACCAATTTATTAATAATGCAAGTAATAAAATACAGAAGTATTCTGAAAGCTGTTGCAAGCCTTACAGCTGCCTGTACATTAGTAATAAACCCTTCCAAAAATTACATTAGCTAAACATTGATCTACTCTCTTTACTCCTTGATGAACAAATTTGACATAGCATTTACACACAGATATGGTGAACATTTAACCCTTCCACTTCTTTATGTGGAAGGAGGCCACTGAGCTTCTGCACAGGGGCTGACAGATGTGGCTCATGACTCAGCAGAGCAGACTGGAACTGGTGACACCCTGGAAGCAGGAGTGATGCTCCTGCTGCTCTCTGCCCTGCTCTCTCCCCTACTGGTTATTTCAGTCATATTTCCTTCTCCTCCTTGGCAATCATCAGCTTTGGGTCCAACCACCATTCCCACAGCAGCTCTCCTCTGATTTCCTCACTGCCCCCACCTCAGTGGCTACCCCTGTCCAGTAGAGACACAACATCCTGTCAATGAAATGATGAAAAGTTGCTTTTTATTTTTATCCACGGGAGAAAAATGAATAATTTCTTCCTCTTGATTGCCCTTTACTATTCAACATCACAGCAGAGCCAAGTGGGTGTGCTTGTATTCCAGCATTACATGATGAACAACAAAAAGTCTTCATAGCTACACTGGGTTAGAAGAGATTAATCAGAAGAGGTTAGAAAAAGGTCACTCAGACTGGCCCCTTGTCACCGATTTTGACTTTATACACCATTTCACAACTAGGAGGCCTTAGAGGACGCTAATCTGCTGGATATCCAAGAGTGGGAGAGGAAATAGAAGGCTGACAAGTTATGGGTGTAATTCTATCTGTGCATAGACAGAACTCCTGCAGCGGCTGCAGAGCCAGAGCAGCAGAGCAGTGGCAGCACCACACCGGCCTCACCAGCCTTGCCCACGGGCAAAGCTCCAGGCAGCACTGACCAAAAGAAGGGGAGAAGCTGGTGCAAACTCCAAACCATCTTCAGAACTGGCCTGAATCTCGAGATTGCGTTAGAGCCAGAAGGGATAAGATCAGCAAGGAAACTCCCCTCGAGACAAACCATGCGTTCACGGTTATTCAAACAAGAACAGCAGCTCCTCACAGCTAAAACCACACTCCCACTTCAGGTCATGGGCATTTTGCCACTGGCTTTGGAAGAACCAGGACCTTACTCGAGAGTTTAAACAAGTCCCATGAGAAAACAGGGGACTGCCACGTCACTTCGCAGAGCTGCACCGTTCTTTGCAATGTTAGCAACTCCTGAACATTTTGGCAAAAGCTGCTGATAACTAGCTCTGCTGCTTTTGGTACTGTTGCAGTTACATTTCCCTTCTACTGCACTTTTCAGTATAACTTGACACCAGAGACTCTGTGTGTGTGTGTAGGACATAGATAGCAGCCCCCTTTGAAGCATGGCACAGGGAAAGATGTGATCTAAAACAAGACTTGAAAAAAAGTATTTCCAACACCAGAGCAAAAAGATATTTGTTTACCTTAACTTCAGCATGATTTCTCATGCAACCAACCCTTCATATGGAATACCTGACACAGAGATGATATGCTACACTCTGCCTTTATAAATAAGGGTTTAAGTTTCACAGCTGCCAAGCAGCAAGTGCAACACAAGTCAGAGCAAGCTAACACAAATATCTTTTTGAAGAAAATAAAAACATAAGAGTTATCCATTGCAAATGAGAAATTGCTAGTCCGTTCTTCCCCCACATGAAGACCTCCTACATTTTGGTCAAACATGAAATTAGATAAAACAATGATAATATCTTCAATGTAGAAAGCACTGAGGAAAACAAACACAAGCCAATAACCACCACCACTGCAGCACAGAAAATAAAATAACCTTACCTAGCTTTCCACCATTCCAAGAGCCCAAGTGAAGAAATTTACCACTTACTTTACTGAACTACATATTTACATTAAGACGCAGACTGGAAGTAATGGCAATGGCATGCTCGGACTTGCTGACTTCTCCACACTTGACAAATGCAACCCGACAAGGGTAAGAGCATGATGTCAATTGATTCCTTCATTCCAATCTTGACAGAAGAGCAGAATATACATCCTTCTGTGAGCTTCTTTTCTTTTTCCCAATGTCAGCAATAGCCTGCTGTTCTCATCACAGGGCTCAAATGAGGCCTCTGGACACATCCCTGAGTAGGGAAATGGTCTATACCTGACCATGCTCCAGTGCACAACCCAGGAGCTCCTGAATCTTTTGACATCAGAGGCAGAATACACCTGGCCAAGCCATAGTTTGCAAAAGCAAAATAGTCCACAATGAACCTGCAGCACACACGTGGGAGCCTGCGCAGGTCTCCACTCCTAACACATCTCCATGACAGGACACAGAAAAATGGGACACAGGGAACAGATAGGAGAGACCATCATCATGATGTGCAATCAGCATGGCACAAGAAAAAGCACTTGTCCTTCAGATTTTGTCTCCCACCCTATTTCGATAACGTATTACTGAAATGTCCTTTTTTCCAGCCTAAAACCTATCCTTTCAGTGCCTGTCACATCAGTATGCTTGACAGTATAATCAGGATTTACAGCAGTTCTGTACAAGAATTCTTCTCTGTGGATGAAAAAGCTAGAATTGTGCAAAGTTCATCTTCTTCTAATTACTCCAGAAATCTGTACGTTAACATGATAGCATAAAGGCTGCAAAGTAATTAAACTGTGTAAACATCTGCTAGAGGGAGAATGTGCTTTGACTGCAAGCATTTGAGTAGCCCCACTGAAGGACTGTGCTGCTGATGTTCTGCCAGAACTAAAACCGTCAGTGTAGAGAAAGTTTTTGTCTTTTTTAACCATGGAAGCACAGAAAAGTGGGGTTGGTGAGGACTTCCTGACCTCACTGAGCCTTATCTGCTGCAAGGCAGGACTGATGCTTGTCATTCCTGGCAGACCACAGTCGAATCTGTCCTTCATGGCCTCAGCTGGTGGAGACTCCACAACCTACCCAAGCAGTCAGAGACCTCTTCTTGGATCTGACTTGACTCTCTCCGACTGCCCTTTAAATTTGTTGTTCTTTACCCTCTGGCCCACAGAGCAGTTTGTCACTCATACAGCATTATTCACATGTGATTATAAGTTATTATTGCATCCCTCTGCCCCAACTTTTATTCTGCAGGGCAAGCAATCCCATTCTTCCCTCAGAAGAGATATTATCTAGGTCTGTGATCATTCCCATCACTCCTTCATGAATTTCCTGCAACTGTTTTTCCTTGAAGTGCAATGCCCAAACTGGACACTGTGTTCCAGCTGAAATCTTTCCAACACTAGAACATCTTGCATGTTCTGTTTAGTTACCCCAGTAAACGTTAGTATTTTCAAAAAAAAAAAAACAACTTGATACTGGTGAGTGTTATTCAGACCATGAGTCACAATAAGCTCCACATAGTTTTTCAAGGAACTACCAAAACTGCAAAACTATCTTATAGTCATAAAGGTGTTCTTCCTGCCTAAGGAATACTTCTCTGCACTTGGCTCAGTGTCAATCCATCCTGCTTTTTACTAGAACATTCCTTCAACCTGTCAGCATAATTCTGAATGCAACCCCTGTCTCCCAGTGTTTTAGCAGTCCTTCTCATCTTCATATCAGCTAAAAATTCAAACTCATAGTCTCCCACGGAGGCTACTAATGACAATGATGGTGAAAAGCAGAACAAGCCCTTCTGTACACCTTTCCATTGGAATGATGCACCAGTGGTACCTGCTATTTGGTATAACTCCATCAGTTTTGCACAGATTCTACACTGGTTTCACTTAAGACACACTTCCCCATTTTTTTTAATGAAACCATCATATACATTAATGTCAAAAACATTACTAGAAGTTGAGCTCTTTGGCCTCCTTTGTGCCTCCCTCAGTTGTACAACTTGCTATCAGTTCTGGAAAGACATTTTCAAGTCTTTAAAAGTCACATTGGCTGTTACTGAACTCCTTGGTCTCCTTCAGATACTTATACATAATTTGTTTGTTCCAGTTTTTCCAAGAAGAAAACAATTTACCTGTCATTCCTTTTTATTTCTTTACAGACATTATGCATTTTCTTTCCCACTCATTCAGCACTTGACCTGTCTTCCCTGAGTTTCAGAAGTAATGACAAATGCTTCTGAGATTGCTTTAGCTAATTCAGTAAACTAGAATAAAGTTGATCAGGCCCGTCTGTTCTGAAAATATTAAATATGTCTGAATGCACTCTAACCTGTTCTTGTCCTTTTTTACCTTGTGATCTTACCCTGTCATTACACCATGAGCATGCTTGAGGGTGCATCTAGTGTGACTTAAATGCACCAGTGAGAGCAGTTCTGAACCCTGAGATGAAATTTAATCTAATTTCTTGTCCTCACACCAAGCTATGGATTCCCTCGAATCATAAAGCCCCTCATACCTTCGTTCATTGTCATCAAGATGAGCAAAGAGCACATTCTTGGAGATGGCCTTAGCCAGAGCAGTCATAGTTTTATAGTCCTTCGGAATAACCTGTAGAGAAAAGAATGAAAGGTAATTACACACCTGATTGTATTTCTTCACAAATCGTGAAATCTACAGAAAATTCCACTCTTCAAGAAAATGGATGCAATTTGATTTCAGGCACTGAGACAGGATTAGGCTATAATATAAAGCCACTAAGAAAGTGATAAATTACAGTTTTAATAATGTGAGGATAAGAATTTTTGTTCTTAAAATGACACTCAGAAAGAAAATATAAGATCAGGCATGACTGAGGAGAAGGATAGCCATAAAATACTGTAATTGGGAGGTACTGGCAGCTGTGTAGTCTCCTTTCAAATTTCTTGGACTTAGGAAAATGTGCTTTTTATTCCTCTTCCCTCCAAACAATATCAGAAGCAACCTATTTTTAAAACTGTGGAAATAGCAACATTTCTTTAGGAAAAAGGTAAAAATGTGTTGATTACATCATATTTTTCAGTACTGGCTGTGGTATAAGGAACCAAGCTCCTGATAGGCCCACTTGAGTCAAAATCCTGTGCCATGGATTCATGGCAAACAAGAAGAATTTCCATTTGCGAATGAAGAGGTCATTATTTGTTAACTGGAGAGATGTCAAAAGTCCTGTTGTGCATGGATTTGCTCAAAATAAAAGTTGAAATTCAGGAGTATTTCTACTTTGTAAAGCTAAGCTTTCCATTTTGGTGACCATTTAGGTATGTATCTCTCTATTTGCCGAGTATCTTCCTCTACCAGTCAGAGACTCCAAAATTAGGAGACACACAAGAGATTTGTAACGAAATTATGACCTGTCAAAGACATTCATTGTCTTCGATTTTCCTTAATAGTTTAATTATAACAGGACGAAATCAAGCATAGCAGAAGTTTTAAGTGTTAAACAAACCTTATTCCAATCTGAAAATCAAATTCTGTTTGTCAGTCTCAATTACTGCACAATAAAGGTCTGATAAGGAGCATTTACCTCTCACATTTCTTTTGACAGAAATCATGTATCTGTCTGTCTTAAGTTACTGCCTATGTTGATGTGCAGGTACTTTCCTTCCCTTATCCTGGAAAGGCAAGGAATTAACCATCCAGCCAAAAGAAGGATGTCTCAAAAGGTAAAACTGATGTAGAACCAGCTCCCACAAAGAATTATCAAGATTTGTTTCATAGGGAAATGCTGCACTGTGAAGATCTAAAGTTAAACTGGCTTCAGACCTCTCGTGTTGACTGCTGCAGTCATCAGATCACTCAAATTAAGTCTAGAGAAGTATATTTGAACAAACTGCATGTTTGTATCAGAGTGAATCCTAATCTAATTGATCTAAAAGTTTAAATTTCTCAGTGTTAAATTCGGCCAGTATCTTGTTCTTGGCTTTTACCCTATCAGAGGAACACTGGATTGAATTGCAGGCCTGAACCCTTGCTCTATTAAGAATACACCAGCTGCTCAGCTTACTGCTGATGAGCCAAAAGGGTAAATAATCAGATCACTAAGACATTCAACTCCAGCCTTTCTGTCTGATTATGAAATAGCACTGACTAGCCTTTCTGAGTGTAAATTTGCAGCAGTGAAAGCCACAAGGTTTTGTGGGTTTGTTGGGGCAGGGATCCAGAAAACACAGGTAAGATTCTCTAGGTGTAACCAGGCATCTGACCAAAATCACATGCTGGTAAGAATCACTTGGCCATTTCTTACACCACTCTTCCAAATAATCACTGAATGTTCTCTTCAAGCTGATAACCCTTTTTAGAGCAAGATTCCTGTTCTGTTAGTTGTTAACTGTGTTATGTCAGATGTGTTGACAAATACGGCTTTCTCTAGTTCAAGGATGAACTAACCCTCCACAGAGATCATCCCCAGAATGAAGCCATGCCATGTGCTTGCTCAAATCACAAAGCTAAATCTCTTTGATTTTCTCTCCAGAGACATAACTCATTTCACTGCCTCTAGCACTACTCATGCTATAGCTCACCCCTTTGAGGGATCCTTCAAACTGGCTTATGACCCAGATGTGCTTCTATCCAACACCTGAATTCAAGCCAGCGGTTCTTCCCGACTACTATCTAAAATTTCATCTGTTTGCAATAGTCTAACACAACCTTTGCCTCGCTTTTTACTCTTTTAAATTTGTTCTATAATTTGTCCTTTCAGTGTCTCCTTTTATTTCTGTATTCTAGAAATCTGTCACAAACACACATCCATAGGTTTCACCTTGGGATTCATTTGCTTATGGCAGAAGACAAAGCACTGACACAAATCCTCCCAGTGCTAGTTCTGTATTTCTTCCAGCATCTGTAGCTGTACAAGAAACTATCTCCTAAATTATTATTATTTAAGATCAGTCAGTCCCTGGGAAATTAAAATCATAACAGGGCTAGTCACAGAACACACAGAATATGATCTGTATTGATGCTTCTGGTTCTTGCCTACTCATGCTACTGTCAGGACTCACTGACATCACTGTTGAGAAATGAAGAAAACAAAGTTTACTTCAGGTTCCAGTATAAACATAAAAGAATTACTCAGGGGGGTGGGAAGGGATGTTTCCTTTGATTTTTCAGAAGAGTCAGATGGAACCCATAATAAGCAGAAACAAATGGGATCTCTGCACAGAAGATTTTTAGGGGGATATTGCAAAACGCACAGAAGGAAAAGTGTTTTAAAGTGGTTTTTGAAGTATCACACAAGTTTTTCAATAGTGCAAGGCATTCATTAATAGCTTGACCACAGTGCTGTTAAAATTTCCCACACACTTGCAAACATTATTTAACTGCCACAAGAATACTCTTACACACTTGTTTTTAGGATGAATGGCTCTCCTAATCCTTTTTTTTTCTTGGGACAGAAATCCCCAGAGCAGCCAGTGAATTTGTATCATAAGCAGATGACAAAAGCACATCTGACTGCAAAGGCGAAAAGCATTCTGCCAAAAAACAGTGACTGACAAAATGTATTCCCAAGAAGAAAAAGCTCTTTGAGTTAAAGCTACTCCAGGCGTGCACAAAAGCACATTAGTAGCATCTGTCAACCTTATGAAATACATTTTCAGCCTGGTTCCCTAAACAAACATGACATATGCTATTGTAATGTCTCTCTTTAAAAATCTTTGAAAGCTTTTGCCAGTGTCAAAAAAAACCAAAACAGAGTTATTAAGAGATATCATAGATATAACATAGCTAGATATTTTTGTGAAAAAGGCAGTTAAAAAGAGAGAAGACCAAATTAGAGCTCTTAATACCTAATTAGGAATTATAAATAATACCTAATTAGGGATTGGCATTTCTTCAAAGACAATGGTCACACAAAATCACCAAGTATGGTCAACAGACTTCCAAAATTCAATGGGTTAAATGTTACCTAATCAACATGGGAAATATGTGCCTGAGTGGTCTAGGAAACCCAAATGAAAACCAAAACCCTCAGATTACAGAAAACTTGAGGCAAAACTGACATTTGGAAACAAAAAACCACAAAAAAACAGGAAATGCAGCAATAGAAAAGCTGTCTTCCAATAATGTGAGGTTCTGATCAAACTCAGAAGATGCTGAAGTCAGTGACTATCAAGAAAATGGCTGAGAATTACTGACCCTGTTAGACAGGGAAAGAGATGAGCAGCTCATCTCAGAAAGGAAGGAGCAGTGAATGCTGAAATCCCATTGATGGGGGAAACCCTTAGTCAAGGAGACAGCGAAAGAACCTGAGTGTGACGGTGGTCAGGCCCTGCTCATGCCAGCATTTGGACACCATCCCTCAGGCGGGCCCAGGAGCCCAAACTAGGGACAAAATACGAGTCACCTGATTGTCTTGTACATGTCAGAGCCAGAGAGGTGGTGCCAGTTACCTTTCTGACATAGGAAACAGCATCTTCCTCAGTGTACACCTCTGCGCTGACCCCGCCTCTCCTGCGCCGCGCCTTCACCACCGGGTTGGGAGGCGGAGGGGAAATCTCATCATCGTGAGAATCTGACTGGGAACTGGATTTCTGCCGAGCCAGGATTTGCTTGCATTCTTCCTGCAAGGCAAAAAGAGGCAATAAAACATCTCTCACCTACGGGTACAGTCAATTCGCCCTCCCTTTATGACTATCAGCAACCCTTTCACTACTATGTCTGGGTGAGTGTCAATCTGCACTGCTGAAAGAAAATTACAAGTTTAATGAGAATAGCATTAACTACAATGTGTGTACAGGCATTTGAACTGTTCAACTCTTTCTTACACATCATGGCAACAAATGTATATAAAATGCAGGCACATCTTTGCAGCTAGTCCTGGTTGAGAAAGCAAAACAAGCCTCTTTTATTTACTCTCCAACATCACAGCTGTTATTTTCTCAGTTGGCTTGTACATGTCGTTGTCTCTTGTACAGATAACTTGTCAGAAGTCTCACATTGATATATTAGATAGGTTTCTTCATATTGCTCTGCTTTGCAAGCTTGCTATCACCAAAAACAACAAAGATGCTCCCTACTCCAGAATTTCTGCCATACAACTGATTTATAATCAATGGGCCTCTTCCCAAGCAAATAAGATCCAAGGTAGGCTCCAGAGGACTATGAAAGATGATGGCTGGCCTAGCACCAGCTGGCAAATAGGGAGGTTATTCTCCAAATTTCATGCTTGTGAAACAAAGAATAAAATAGGAAGGGGAATCCCTGAAGAGAGAGTAACAAGAGTAGAAAACAGTACAGAAAACCTTCAAGAAAGGAGGTCAGAGTTGCAAGACTGGCAATTCATACACTGAATTTGACTTCCAAAGGATAGAGACAAACCAGATTACCCATAATTATAGTATTTTTCCAGAGCCCCATGTTTTATCCCTCAGCTTCCTGGGATTTGAGGGAAAGCATAAAAGAGTAAAATTCCCTTTGCATCATCCATGTCTGTCAGTAAAAGGAACAGGGGCCTGTCTGCTCAGAGCCAGCCCCCCTTCTCACCTCCCTGGCACGCCTCAGCCACAACACACTGCCCCTGCTGCTCCCCAGAGCCTTTGGGCTGCTGCATTCCAGTCTTCACTGGCCCTGCCTAAAGGCAGGGAGAACTGGAGATGGGGTGGACCATATGTTCTGTTCCCTGGTGCAGGAAACCAGAGGGCATGAGCAGGAGGGACACAGTAAGGAGGCAAGCTGGCTGCCGCAGCAATAGCCCAGTGTTTCATCTGCTGCCATCTCCCCCGTGTAGGCAAACCCCAGAGCCTGGTAGCCCCAGTGTCATGTTGAGGGATGTACACGTAGCCATCACCCCATGACTCCACGAACAGCCCCAGTGTTTTTCAGACAGCTCAGCAGCATTGCAGGCTACCCAAAAGAAAACACAGCAACCCTGAGTTCCCTGCACCCCCCATAAACCAACATTCCTCCAACAGGGATGCCAGAACCTGGCCTCTGTCCTACAGGAAATTTCCAGTGGGACTTTCCATTCAGAGCTAGGACAGGAGTGAGTGGAGAAGGAAGCATCTGGGAGCACCAGCATGAGTGGCAGACCACCAACATCACCAGCTGGTCTCACTGACAGAGGAAGTGACTTATCCACAGCTCATCAGGTACGGCACCAGAAAAGGGCAGTACAGAAAACTGGCACAAGCTCACAACCTTCAAGCTTGCAAGAAAAATGGATGACTAATATATGTTTTGCCATTGATGTTTACATCAAACTCAGTCATGCCACCTTTCTTTTCTGGTCTTATTCCAGTTAATTCCTGCACCATCACTGACGCTGCCCTTCTCGTTAACCTCGGACACCAGTCTTCGATGCACTATTGATACTTGAAATAAATAACTGAACGTTTTTTCCTATGTTGCATGACTCGAAGTAACAAGTCACACATTCTTGTTTTGAAGAAAGCATTACTGAAATATTTAGGGGACAAGCTTAGAGATAAAATGTAAAGGGCTGGCTAAAGATCTGACTTTCCAAGATCTTGACCTGCCTCAAAAAGTGCCAAGTTCCTTCTGAGATTAGTTGGGGTTTAAATTTGGCTTACAACCCCAAAACTCCCAGGCCACAATACAGTTGACCTCAGTGCTGTAACCAAAAAACCAGAATTTCAGATATATTAAATCCTTACTGAAATTTCTTAATTTCACATTCAAATAGCAGCACTAGATATGTAAAAAATTACTCAGCTAGATTTTCCTATAGTGTAAGAACTGCAAATTCTATTTCAGCATTCTCATCAACTTCTTCCTTACTCCTCTCTGTCTTTAGATTCCTTAACTACAATCAAGCAAAGTATTTCAAATACAAATGTGTGCTATATATTACAATTATATTTAAGGTCTCGTGTTTAAAAATGAAAGCTGTGACTGAATAATTTCAAATAACATTACTGACTGCCTATCTCTGACTGTGTTAATGGTCTTTGATTATATTAAATTAACACAACCAACTGCACCTTCTTCATGGGCTTAAAGGTAGTAAAGACCTTTCTGAAGAATAGCAGCTAAAATTTTACTAAAATGCAAGTACAACAAGAGGGCAGTCAGGTAACTAATCATGTGCAGCACTTACACAGTTCTTTTTATACACAGCATATTTACTCAGAGAGAAGAGTAGTTGTTTGCCACATTTGAATATAAAATACACTCTTCTCTCTTCAGTACACATTGCATAAAAGCCACTTCCAAGGAATTAATAAATAATATCTCCCCTGCCCCAGCACAGATTTATACACAGAAGAAAGCTCAGTGAGATAAAATTAATACTACAAAGCATGCTCTTAAACTCAAATACTTTCAGAAGCCAAAAAGATATTAAAGGATTATAAAAGTGAGTTACGGTGTGATTCATTTTAAAAGGAAGTCTCTTCACTACAAACTCCTTTTATATAAACAGCAGGCAGTTGACTGGCTGGCTTTTCCACACGCCGCTATTTGCAGTCTGGGAAGGATCCCCATTCCTGAACTAGAGCGTGCCTTTTGGAAATAAAAGCATTTGCTCTGTCCTGGGCTGAGCTTCCAGAGAGATGTCTTCCATATATCCTGGGGTCAAACTGCACAAATGCAGCAAATGTTTGAAAGGAGGAATGGACTGTCTCGAGAAGAGTTCTTCAAACACGGATCTTCAGATGCGGCTTGATGTGAATCCTTGTGCAGAACTCAGTTTCAAGTAAACACCTCATCATCTTTTGTTGTCATGGAAACAAATTATTCTCTCTCTCTCTCTCTCTCTTTGGATGGCACTGATAATTCATAATCACATTGCCCAATTATGTCCACCTTCAAATGAGGAAACACATGAAAGACACAACTGCAAGACAGTGTTACTGCCTTTGATCATCGCCTCAAACTGAAAGAAGAACCAATAAATACATTTGCAGTAACCAATTTGTCTTTTCAATGTCCACTTTCAGCTACAAAAGGCTGAGGTATAAACCACGGGAATTTAGCATTTTGTCCTCAGCATCTTCCCCAGATAATACTGCCATGAATTTTTCATGAGTTTAAGCACTGCAAGTGAAGCAGCCACAATACTGAGATAGTTTTTAGTTTATCCATCCTTTCAAACCACTGCTTAAGAGCACACGTACTTCCCGACCCAGAAGCTTTCTTCCCTATCAGCTGGAGCATTTCTAAACAGAAATTCACTTCCTTTCCCAGTCCCTCCTTTCAGGCTTTGTCACTACCTGAAAACTCAGATGAGCTGAAGGAAGGAAAGCCTAAGGAGGCTCCAAATCACTGTGCAGCCTTACAACAACATCCCAAGAACACTTTTAAAAGAAAGTCAGACATTTGATATCAAAGATCAGTACCTCTGCTCTGCTTCCTACAATGCATACATTGCGCTCAAAAACAACACCACCAAGTACACTCGGAATGATTTTTTTTTGTCATCAAGCACATTCATAAACTTTTCTGACTGACAGACCTAGATTACTCACAGAAAATGTGCAGGAAGGTTCACGCACAGGTAACTAATCTCTCTGTGCACTAGAATTGACCCAGAGGAGATGCTCTCAATCCAGAAGGGTTTCTAAAACCCTTCACCACTCCTTGGGGCTGATGATTTATAGCAACCAATAAAGGCCAAAGGCAAAACACTTTGCTTTGCTGGAAGCATGGGACTGACTGATGCCATCACTAAACGCAGGAAAAATCTGGGAGATCTTAATGTTCTTTCCAGTCTTATCTTTGCCAGGACAGACAATCTTTATCACTCAGCCTTGTTATTCACACAATCTCAATTGTTGTTCCACTGCCTTCCCCTCTCTTCCACAGCACTTCTAAGAAATCCTACTATCTACACTCCCTACTATCTACCAATAAATCCTACATTCCCTACTATCCTACCAAGGTATTCACCCACTCCATAGTTATCCTCCACTTTGATGACTATTTCTGCATCCTCCATGGCCTCTCTGCATCTCAGCTGATAACCAATTTCCAATCTAGACAAAATTCTCCTGCCAAAAATCTGCCTACTCTGATGACACTCCACCTGCATCACTGACCTTCCTCAGACCCTTTACTGCCATTGTTTTACCTCCTGCAATTTGTTCACACTTCTTGTCTTCCCCTCTACCAGTGTCTTCAGCATCTCAACCCATCACCACCTCTCTTCCCTACTTTTTTATATACACCTCACAGCAAAGTGAGAGGTTATGTTACAAAACACAGACCCTATTTTTGATACTTAAAAGCTTATATAATCAAAAAGAATCATAGCCAACACTTCTGATTCTTAAAATCCAGCCAAATAACAATGTATGCACGCAGAGCTTGTGTAAGAAGAGACAAGCCCACATAAAAGTGGATTAAGTAACCTGATGAATGTAAAACAGGGGAGATTGAGATGTGAAACAAAGACATCTTCCAGACAGAATTCCCTCCATGTTCCATCACTGCACTCTGTTTTTGTTAGGGTTTGGCTTTGAGACTGGGAAAGCTACTCACACTTTTGGACACACAAAGTAAACAGGGAGCTCAGCTTTAATATGTTCCACACAAGCTCGTAAGAGCATGGGTTTGCTTATAACTAATTTTATTTCTTAAGGAGAAAGCTTTTTTTACTCTTTCTGCTCTTATTCCCTTCATCCTCCACCCTTCCCTAAGCCTCCTGCATGTAGTATTGCCTGGCAGGGCAAATTCACCTTAAAATTCACCTCGTTTTCCTTTACCACTTCCAAGAAAACTGTCACCTCTCACAACACTGCCTGGGGCTGACTCTGGTGATCACAGAGAACCCACCTGAGCTGCTTTTCATCCAGCCCTTCCCAGTACTGATACCAGAGGAGAGGCAGGAGCAGAGGCTGCTCAGAAGTGCAGTCAGACAGCCAGGGCAGATGGTGCTCCCACTGTTGTGCTTCTATCAGCATCTCAGGTATGTTCCTGCATGCTTTACCAACATTTCTGACCACCAAGGAGATACCACCCAACTGCTTTGCAAGCTTTGAACTATATTATTATTAGGTTTTACAAAACTGCTTAGTTAATGCATTTTTTTTATATTTTTTCTCTGTGTGATTTTGCTTCAAATCTGTAACCTCTCCCCAGCTTATCTGAAAGCAGTGAGCTATACTTTGCATAATAATAATCCATACTTTTAGGAATGAATTTCATCAGTTTAGACAGGTTCTGGTGGAAATTATTGATTGAAGGACTCTTTTCTGTGATGAAATACAAATACTGGGAGAGAATACTGTTGCAGAAGAAGAGCCTGGTGCTCAAATTTTGATGCTTGAGTGCCTTTGGTTCTGAAACTCTATGGTAAGTAAATAAAGTGTATTTTACTAACAGTGATGCCTTAAGTTTTAGCTTTCATATTTTTCAGATTCTCTGCTGCCTTGGTGTGTAACTCTAAACTTCATGTTAAGTGTTGGTAAGTTCTCTTCACAGGGTAATTAGACAAAACAATCCTTTTCCAGCCTGAGAACCAAGGACAACCATTACAGCCAAAGGCCCATAAAGCATGAGAAACGTCGAAGTGAGGGGAGCAAGCCATGAGGATGGGACTTCATGACCTGAAGCTTTAATTAGACAATTGACCCCAATATATAAATGGACCAAAACTTATAAAAGTGTAAAAAACTCATGACCAGGATCCATCTTGGATCCATCCCGGGTGTAGCCCTGGCTGGGCTCTCGTACTGCCCAAAGTGTACCCTTTCAAAGCCTTTTAATAAATACCTACTTCGTTCTTTTAACTCTGTCTAGTGTCTGCTCCAGATCAGCCTCTCTAGGCATCAGCAGAGGGTGCGTTCTGCACGCTCTTCCCTTCCACGCCGGCTCCCGGCAGAGCTGCGCCCGCACACTCTTGTACTTCCCAAGGTGTATCCTTTCGGAGCCTTTTAATAAATACCTACTTCGTTCTTTTAACTCTGTCTGGTGTCTGCTCCAGATCAGCCTCTCTAGGCATCAGCAGAGGGTGCGTTCTGCACGCTCTTCCCTCCCACGCCGGCTCCCGGCAGAGCTGCGCCCGCTCGCCCGTGTGCAGTTCCGCCCAGCGCCGCCAGGTGGGGCCGCGCGGGGCAGCGCCGGCCGCGTTCCAGAGCCGCGGGCTCTTGAGCCGGGATCTCCTGGAATTCTCTTCCCGATGGCGCCCTAAGACAAGCGGCACCAGCCTGGATCCACAGGGACACTGCCGATCCGCCGGCAGTAATTTTATTAGAGCGAAGTGATACCTTAACTTTTAGCTTTTATATTTTTTAGATTCTGTGCTGTTCTCGTGGGGAGGTTTGGGTTTCATATTAAGTGCTACTGAGCTCTCTTCACAGAGTAGTCAGACAAAACAATTCCTTCTCTAGCTTGAGACCAAGGACAACTTTCAGGCCCAAGAACAAAACCAATGGTGAAGTGAGAAGAAAAAACAAGGAGGATGGAGCTTCATAACCTGAAGCTGTGGTTGGACAATTTGTCTCTTAATACACCAAAGTAGCAGAACCTATAAAAGTGTGGGAACTCGTGTTCAGGGGACCATTTTCTGACCGTTCAGGTGCATCTTGGGTGTGGTCCGGCTGGGCTCTTGTGTGGCCCAGGTGAGCCCATGGAGGCCTTTTAATAAAACCCTACTTTATCCTTTTGCTCTGTCTAGTCTCTGTTCCAGGTCAGCCTCTGGCAGGCATCAAAAGCAGCATTTCCTGCGTGTGCTGAGGGCCTGGAGAGAGCTCAGAAGGTAGCTTTGCTGGTCCAGAAGGTACCAGCAGCACAGCTCAGCCAGCACAGCCCTGCTCTGAAATACCCCACACGCAAATGGCTTCAACAAAGCCATTTTAAACACATCCAGCAGCTTCCTCTTCTTTTGTGCCATTTTCTTCATTAGTTCTACTCTTTATTCCAATTCTTTGCTGCGGAACAGTTGAGCTTAGCCTGGCAAGACAACTCCACCTTTGATCATATAATTGTGGCACTAAACAGCCTGACACTATGAAATTTTTTCAGTCTCGGTATGGCTAAAAATACACAGTGTTGCTCATGATTTCTCAGTAATTAACTTTTTCACACAAAGTAAGAACCAGAGATAAAACACGGGTTCCCTGGATTTTTTTCTGCTATGCCTCCTTTAGTCCTCAAGTAAACAGGACTTAATTACAGCTGTTAAAATAATGCCACAGTTTCTCAGCTAACATCTACTCCCTCACTCCAAAATAACCCAATTACAATCCCTAAGAGGAAGATTTCCTCACTCCGTCCACCAGATCTACACAGTCACAGGGAAATGTAAAACAAATTGTTCAAAGGAAATATCACAGGTTTTAAAATCTGAAGTATCTAAACTGTATTCAACTATTTTCTGTGCTCAAGGGCATATTACAGATTTTTACAAAGTAACTGTTAATGTGATCAGAGTAGATGTCATCTTGAAGTCCATAGGTCACAGCATATAAAAGTGACTTGCAAACTTTAGAATACAGAAACATAGGCTGGTTCCCAGCAATTACTGGCAACTTAAGCAGGTCCTGCCAGTATTAAGTGAACAGAAAAATGTGTATTAAAGTTTTCCCACAATTATTTTCATAGTTATGGTTTTTGATACTGTACTTAATACAAATAAGCTGGAGTTAGAAAGGCATTGGGGGGAGGGGGTTCTTTCTAACATTGGCACTCCTTCAGAATCAAACATCAAACTTCAGTCTCCAGCACTTTACTCATAAGTATTTATTCATGTTCTCCCTTTACAGCCCTCCCAGGCCATGTCCACGCTGTGAAAAAGCGTGGACCAGCCACGGAGCTGAGCACTAGCCCAGGACAGTCCACATCCCTCGAGCATTACCTCATTCCCTGGCTCTGCTCTCAGCTGCTCGTACCAATTTCTGCCAAAACAAACCTGCTCCTGGACGTGTTAGACCTAGGAATGACACCTGGGGCCAGTGAGTGTGGTGGGGTCAGGGGTTAGAACCTGACCCATTTTCATTTAGCAGCAGGCTGAAGGCAATGGACCCAACTCTGATGTCATCAGAAGGTGAAAAGCATTTATGATCCACTCTGATCTTGCGTATCATAATAAATCTTGCTTTTATGAGTTGATTTTATGAGATGGAGTTAAGAATTAGCAAAATTAAACAGACTGGGGTTTTTTTTATTCACTTCTGAGGTAGCTCCAGTACATTGATGTGGATCAAGTTCTACTTGTTTTCCACAAGCTTATTTTTTAACCACTTGGAAAACATCCTACACTTCATCTCTAAACTTCCCACATGTTTTTTTTTGACAGATAAACTGTTCTTCTACTGCTCTCTTCAGTGGAACGTGTTGTTTATCTCAATGAGTTTGGAAAATAACTCTAAAATTACCACACTTAGGTGAAAAAATGCATTACTTTGTTTAGAAAATCATGCTTAAACTCAGATTTTCACTCCTCTCCCTACACAGGACCAAAATTAAAGGAGCTAAGAGTGAATGCGCCATGTCAGTATTGCACATTTACAAAAATCTGATGAACAATTGCTCAATTCACAATTCCATTAGGATTCTTCAAACTACCTGTGTATGACAAGTGTATAAAAACAGGATAAAAGTTATTGAAAGATTTCTCTATCTTTAGAAGTCTTCCTTCAACTGTTCTCATGCAACCAAGTCAAAATCTTATACTACAGCAGAAAATCCTTCACAGTGCAGTTCATCCCAAGGAAGTCCTCGGAGATGGTTGGGCAACAAGGGAGTCAAACTGCTGCAGGAACAGCAGAATTACAGTGCTGGAAACCCCCAGAAGCAGCCTGAAGCCTCCAGGCTCAGCAGGCTCGGCCCCCAGGCTGCTCTAGAGAGGCAGTGCCAAGATTGTGTCCTCCCACAGCAAGCAAAATACTCCCTGCAGCTGATGCCTTGATGTTTCTAAATCATCTTCCATTTTGAGACAAGTCATATCCATCAGCTCCTGTGCTGGCATCCTGATTGAGGTCCTACAGAATTCTGGTATCTGCTGTTCTTTGGGAAATAACAGGAAATCACATGAAAGAAGATGTCATTTCTCAAGGGTAGGAGCTGCCCTCCTGTCTCAGGTCTGTGTGCTGTGTTAACATCAACAAAGCCAAACTCCCCCAGTACAACTCCTCAAGAAATCCCTCTAGCAATGGAGCATATTCCATAATACCACAACATATTTTAACGGGTTTTTTTTCAAGAATGGTGTTTATCCTTCTTCTCAAGAAGTCCAAAACTCCACATGTTATGACAGATAATAATTGACAACACAGTAAAGGAAATTCAACAATTTTGATTCTCTCAAAATGGGTCTTGGCTGTCAGAAGTTTAGAATATACAGACTTAAGAGACTGTTTCTTTTTCATGATAATCAAACACAATTAAAAACCATCTTGTACTTTCTACCTCTCTCTGATGTCCCAGGCTGCCACCAAAAAGCAACATTTGCGTTTTTTTAAAACTACATGAATTTGGCATATACTCACCTATAGAAAAACGTATCTGAAAAGCAGAGAGTGAGATGTATTAAATATTTTACATCACTGGTGATATATCAGCCTTATGCATTATTCACTCTTGAAGGAATAAACTACTAAACCTTATCTCTCAAGCATACAACAACATTTGCTTACACAACATGCTCTTCCTGCAAAGACACCCGCAGGCTGTAGAAAGAATTTGTCTGGGAATGTTCTAAAATGTTTCCCCTTCTCTACACTGCTTTTGAAGACAGTCACAGTAAGTGAGGTCTCTCTTAATGCATTCCCTGTCAGAGGATCCTGGGATAGGCACTGCAGACAGGAGAGAGCAGTGAAATTAAATAGCAAACTGTTCAATGATTTTGAGAACTTGCTAGTTCCCTGATTTTGGTCAGTTTTAGGGGAAGGGAAAACCCCAACATCTGACACTGGAATAAACATCTTTTGCACTCACATGCAGGTTATTCTAAGAGATGAAAGTTCAGGATACCATGCCTCACAACCAATTTGGGTCATTTTTAACAAGTGCAGTTTCATGAGATATTATAATCTTGGTGTCGTGCACAAAAAATTCAAAACTATAGCCAATGTTATAGTAGACATCCACAAATGAAAGGTTGGGGCTTTTTTCTCTTAACGGTTTACATTTTCACAGTTGTGATCATTTAAAATTTGAAAGAAAAAAAATATACCGAAACATTTGAAAACTTTAAACCATTTTTAAGATTTTACAAATGGCAAACGTAAAGTCACCTGAAAATCACTGACCTTTTCTAATTTTTCAAAGTGTTCTCTGAGGAACTTCATGGGTCGGTCTGGCTTTGCTATACAGAGGTTTACAATGCATTCTTTTAAGATCTGTTGGATGTTGTGTTTCTGAACATAGAGTTCACATCCCTTCAGGCTCTCATCTTCTTCCACATTGCAGGAAGCAGCAGCAGCCATCTTCAGGCTTGTAAACAGAAAACACGACCTAGGTAAGAAAATGGTGCAAGAAAGAGATAAGAGACATTTCCAAATCCTTTGTCAGAGAGATCTGAAGTGCAAAGACATTTCAATATTGCCTGTTGCCTATTGAGGACCTATTGAATTTGAGCGTTTCAGTGTTCTGGGGTTATACCTGGAAATGCTGAACTGTGTCATCTTTGTATCATCAACATCCCACCAAGTACACAAAGAGGATTTTAACTCCTAGATAGCAATCAATCTTTGGAAAAAACAACAAACCGATGAAATTAACCATACGAGGCAAGGAGTTTCAAAGACACTAATAAATGACCGGATGAAGCCTTGCTTTGCTCTCCCTGTGGGGACTTGCTCCTGTCACCAGAAACCCAGCTTTTTGCTACAGAGATTTTTGGGCAATTTGAGCATCTCTCCTTCTCAGGCAGCGACCCTTCGCGGCCCCGGGGAAGCTGGGGAGGAGCGGGCAGAGCCCCCGAAGGGAAGCGAGTTCCCCAAAGGGAAGTTTGATGACCTGGGGGGAGAAGAGCCCCAAAAGCTCTTTATTTCCCCCAGCGAGGTTATGACCGCTCCGTTACGAGCCCAGAACGCCAGGACAGCTTTACCCCGGCCCCAGCCTCTCTGCCCGGGTCTGCGGATGCCGGGGGGCGGCCGGGGCTGTGCGGGGCTGTGCGGGGCAGGCCCCGGGAGGCTCCGAGCGCCGGGGAAGTGCCCCGGGCCCGGCCGGGCGGCCCCCGCGGCAGCGCATCCCCCCGGTCCGGCCG
>WAAG01057481.1:1710-18641 GCA_013390105.1 Tichodroma muraria | reverse complement strand
TTTTTTTCCTTCTCCCTGTTTTAGAAGCTTTCCTTTTGTTCTTTAGATTACTTTGGATGCTGATTTAGTACTGTAATGTTGTCATGGCAGGAAATGTCTGTATACGGAAATCTTGCAGCTAGACTTCAGTAATTCCCACACAGACTGTCAGTCCTATGCAGTGACTATGTATACTCTGTCCTCATGTTGGCAAGAGAATTCAATTGTGTTCCTACAATGGGATAGGATTTAAAGCTTTTAGTTGCTTTTGTTTCTTGTGGAAACGATGGCTTCTGGCCATTGGAATGGAGACTGACATGGCCTCTTACACAGGACTTTTATCCATGTTAGGGAACTGATCAGACTTGATTTTAAACAAAAATTTCAACCTGATACAGAAGAGACTTCAGGGTCTGAACATTTTTCCCTCCCTTCACTCTCAACAGCCCAAATATTAATGTACACTTACAGAAATTAAAGACTTGGTGAACACTGAGTAAAATGTCAGCACATCCAGACAGCTTTAATTGTTTTCTGACTACCATCCTGGCAGACAGTGACCAAATATCCATGCAAGCCAACCTCTTGATATCATGATAGCACAGTTTCAATAGGGATTATTGCTTCTAGTATTTATGATAAAATTCCAGGCCAATAAGTGGTGAAGGTACTTGGGACAATTGGAGTTCAGACCTTTCTTTGAGGGTAGTAGTCAATAGCGTTGCATATCTCCCGAAATTTGATTTAGAAGAAGGATGTCAAGTTTAGTTAATGATCATCTTTTTGGCTGTGAAATATGTGACCCTCTCTGCAATCAGTTCAATACTTTGTTTGTGAAAGTCCAACCTTATCCTAACTTCATTATAATTCCAGCCCAGTCTGCCCTCATCCTTCGTATCCTTTATCCAGTGCTTAAATTTTTCAGGCCTTCTTGTTAACTGTTGTCTTTGGCCATATTAGCCCTGTGGAGCCAATGGAAAGACTCTTATTAACACCAGTGAAACTGGACTAGACCCTTTCCATTTTTTGTCATTTAAATATTTTTCCTTATGCTATATGTCTGTGAGGAGCACTGATGGTTCTCATGCCCAAGTGGTACTTCTGTCTTTTTATCTGATTTCACTCGGAAAAATATTTTGAAGTTTTCGGTTGTTTATTCAGAAAAGCTGTCTACAGTTATCAACTACAGATGAAAGCAGTGCTTCAGGAGTGTTTTTTCTGCTTTGGTTGTTTTTGGTGGCTAGGTGTGTTTATTAGATTCTTGTAACAGTGACAACACCTGTTCTTATGACCAATGTAAAACTTATGGTAGTCTGTAAATAATGTATGTGTAAAAAACCAACTCTGAAATCAGCAGAGCAGAGATTTTTGATTACTGCTTGACTCCTAAGATAACAGCACTCAGTTTGTGGAAGGACATAATTGTGCTAAATTGTGGAGTTACCTGATTAAAAACAAACCAAAACAATCTACTCTGTACTTTGAGTACTTTGACCATATTTTTCACCCTTAATCTCTCTTTGTTAGGGGTACTGCTTGCACAGATCCAGTTATTGATAGGCTTGTCATATTGGCCTAAACAATGTCATCTAGATACAGATGAACTGTTCTACATAGTCTTAAAATATTACAAATGCATCGAGGAGATAGTTCTCTCTTTCCCAGAATTGTATTGTTTGGACTCTTGGCAACTAAGAGAGCCTGAGTATGAATTAGTTAGAAAATAACCCCAAGATATAGCATATATTAGCAAACAAAACAGCTCTCTCAACCTCAATTCTGCAAGTTTTCAAAATGACTCGATGCAAAATTATCCCATTTCTTGTGACCATTTGTAAAGCTTATTGCTTGTAGCTGTGGACTGTTTCATTGTTCCCTATTCTAAAATGGTAAAACTGAGGACAAGTGACCTCCCCTCTGCAGGCAGAGGAGAGGGGCCAGGAGCAGAATTTCAGTCTGTCTGCTTTTCCCACTCCAGTGCTTCCACCCTTTGAAAGCGATAGAGATATTATTCATAAAAGTTCATGAATATTTATTTTTGGGTGTAACTTGGGAAGCCGCATTTGAATTGGTCATAGAAAAATCATTTAGCAACTGGGAGTAATTAATTTTTATTTTTGTAAGTTGTTATGGCATTGAGGGCACTAATGGCCATGTCCAGCTTCCCCAAGGGATTTCTGTCACCCTGTCCATGGCTCAAGCCCCCATTTCAGCCCAGCCCCGCCCCAGTGATGCTGCTGCATAGTCTCCAGCTCCCTGCAGCCCCTCACTGCCTGACCATAGGCCTTTACAGTGCCTTGAGATAAGTCACAGGAGTTGGTCCATTTCCATGTCTGCTTCAGCATGACAGTTTCTCTTCTCCAGAAGTGGTCAGTATAGGATGCTCTAGGGGAAAGCATAGAATGTTTTTAACCAGCATGTGTTAGATTCTGGTCCTCAAAGGAGACTCTTCTTTGTTGCAATGTTATCTCTAAATACTGAGCCTGGGAGGATGTAATTAGTTGTCCTTCCCCTTTGTGAAAATGGTTACCATAACTCTGTTTTATAAATGTGTAAACCCTGGTAAAGTCTTAACTAACTTGCCGCTTCAGTGACACTGTCTGACTGTAGGGATTGGCTGAAATTCTTATATTATATATATGTGTAAAACGACTTTCTTATCAGCTCTGAATTTATCATCTTGCAGTTTGCTTCAACATTTTCTTGGCTCTTTTGCTGTGAGGTAACAGAAATGTCTACTTTACCTATTTCCTTTTATTTTTTTTTTTTTTATCGGCTAATATTTTCCCTACTTATACCACCTTGCCCAATTCATCTTTCTTTAAAATCAACTCTACCAAGGGAGCCGAGATCCTGTCTAACTAAAATCTGGGAAACAAGGCAGATATGAAAGCCTAGATCTAGCAAGGCTGGTGCTCAGTTCCTCTGTGGCAGTAGAATTACAGTCTGCAGTATCTATATGAAGCCTGGCATTGAGCAGACCATTAAAGGTCTTTAGTCCTTAGTCAGGCACAATACTTAGTTTTTGTGATCTTGTGCCACAGCTGGAAGCCTGTGGACCCCATCGGTCTGGGTTGCTCTGTCATCTGGGATCTCTTGACACAGAGTGGATGCTTTGCTGCAGTTAAAGTAATTGTTGAGCTGCAATAACTATGTCATGCATTTGTCCAAATTTCAAAGAAATCATGTTGGCTTGGACAAGTGACTAAATAGATCTTAGCAGTCCAGTGCCCAATCCTTGCTTTTTGTAATAAGCATGTAAATACCCTACAGTTGACTTTTCTGGCATCTGTTTTAGTGCATTTAAAAACAATAAGCTTGGCTTTTCTTTCCACACACATTGTGGAGTCACGAATATGCTGCCAAAGGATGTGAGAGGTTCCAAAATGCCAGTCTACTGAGTGCTAGCAAAGGGAACTCGAGGGGGTGGATAAGGACAATTCTTCAGGTAAGAACTGGGCCCAGTAAAGTTAAAACTCCTCACTGGTAGTTTCAGGTGTGCTCTTATTACACATAGGCAGTAATAATGCCTTCCGTTGAATTGCTCTGGCTCTCCTCTGTTAATGTATATGAAAGTAAACAGTCACACACTACACCTTTCTATTCTCACAGCTGGAACAATTCTTCTGATATCTTTGAAGGTATCTCACTGTTCTGTTCTTTAGATCTTTGTTTTCCAGTTTCCTTTTTCAGTCCTCTCTGCTTGTTTGCCCCATTAGCTGCACTTTTTTTATTTCTGTTTCTTGGGCCAGTATTTTAAGAGATTAAGATAAACGTTTGAGGGGATTTCTATCTGGGCAGGGCAAAACTTTTGAGGCCAGGAAAAACATTTCTGCTGTATGAAACTGTTGTGGCTGAAACCATAGAACTAGCAGGTGACACGGCAGTGAATGAAACGTAGATATTCCGCACAAATATAAAATACCAGGAAATGTAAATGACATATTTTTGTTGCAAGGTTAACTCCAATTCTTACTTATGCAGCAGCTCTGCTTTGCCCTGAGAGCAGAGACTTCTCAACAGCTCCAGGATTTTGGACAGCCTTCAGTGGGCATTCAGGGGTTTTTGTATGTTATCCTAAGCCTCCTTGGAATTGCAGTCCCTGCTGTTTTGTACTTGATGTCCCATTCAAAGTTGGCTCAGGGGTGTTTCACACCTGTCAAAATGCTGGAGCTGTATTCCATAACTTCTATCTGTCCACTTGCTTAAATTGGCCCATCTGTATCTTTTCCCTGACAAACACCCACCCATGAGATATGTCCAAACTGTTGAAACATATTTTGTGTTCAAAAGAAGCTTGTGATACAAATGGGCCTGTTGTCATATGACAGCATAATCTTATGAAACAGTGCACTGACAGGATATCATAAGGATATGTACATGTCTGTTCACACAAGGACTTTTTTAAAATTTTTTTTATTATGAAAGGAGAGTGATCAACTTTAAACTCACCTTTTAGTCCAGAATAATCCCGATGAATAAGCACTTAGTGATCATCACTTCTAAAAAATACATTTTCAGACAACTTTGAAATAAAATACAAACAATGAAGACTTTCTAATATTTTTATCTGAGTAAAAATTAAAAGAAAACTAAATTTGAAGGCATCAGGAGTTATTACTGACAAAATCACTGGTGA
Organism: Tichodroma muraria; assembly: GCA_013390105.1. NCBI lineage: Eukaryota > Metazoa > Chordata > Aves > Passeriformes > Sittidae > Tichodroma > Tichodroma muraria. The sequence goes on along the minus strand of WAAG01057481.1, from coordinate 14,023 downwards.
GAATAATTCACCATGTCTATGCTGACTAAAACCTCTGATTTTGTTCAGGTGGAGAAAGCAGAAGGAAACGATAACCAGATAGCCTGACAACACCCTCTGCACACAGTTTCTGTCTCTCTGGAGGAGGTGTTACTCAGTTTACTGCGCCACTAAAGTTCAGAACAGTTCCCCATTGTGGCCACAGTTTATGACAGCAAAACTGTTTCAGCTTGTACAACTTGTTCTAGCCCACCTCGGCAAAACTAGCTGTAGATGCAACACTGAACCTCTGCCTTCCGAGGCATCTGAACAGCAGCTGGCTATGCCGGGAGGGTTTCATGGTAACTGCACACATGACATCTTGGTTCCTCCTCTGCGGCACCACCGCCTCGCAGTCAGTTCTGCATCAGTACCCTGCGCCTTTCAAAGGAGAGGGTGGGGCCCTGCTCTTGTGTCCTGCTGCCTTGCAGAGCGGGGTGGATAGTGAACCTGGATCAAAGCTCTTTGGCTCCCGCTTTGTGCTCCGCAGTGCCCGCGCTTTAGAGGAACCGGCGCGACAGATGAGTGCTGTGAGCGCTGTGCGTACCCCTTCCTGTCACACGCGGCAAAGGTATCAGCCTAAAGGGGTTCTTGGTAGTATTTTCCCATCCTGAAGTCAAAGGTAGTCTGCTGCAAAGCACTTTCCTGGTGGGGCTGTTTCGGTTCTAATCCTGCCATTACTACAACACCCTCATGTTGACCTTACAGGGACATGGGTTTTGGAGCAAGCAAACTCGAGACAGAAAAATGTAATAAATAACACATTGTGTCCAGAACACTTTCCTGTCAGATGTTTTCATTAATGAATTAAGCCTTAGGATTTGAAATCCAACCCCAGTTAACAACTTGGATGCTCTGATTTCTGAACTAATTTCTCCCACCTCATTCTCACTTCCTTTGAAAACTTCTGTTATGGGGTAGGCAGCATATGAGGTATTACAAAGGAAACCTAGATTTCCAGAATGTAGAGTGTATGGTATCTAAGTATCCAGCATGAAGATTCTGATTATATATGATGGAACACTGATGGAAACGCAGCCAAAGAATTTGGATAATGAGCTTAGAATCACAGAAGATATTTCTAACAGTCAGTGGTAAAGCCCCTATCTCTTAAGCATCTATCCTATGCTTTGACTTTGGCATCATCCCCTCTCCATTCCAGTAACTAAATCAAAAAGCATTACAGAATAGAGAGTACAGGTCTATTTTAAATCCTCCATAGATAATTTATTTTTGTGTTGTGACTTAAATACCTTTTAGCATCTAGTGATCTGCTTTACTCCCTAAATTTAAAACAAACAAAAAAAGCATTTAAAACTATTAAGCAAACCAAAGTCAGATCTAAATGATAACAGAGATAGTAAAGAGGAGATGCATTGCAGTATGGAGGCTGGTCCTTCAAAGGCTATGGACATGTGTATTCATTTGGCTGGGAGTTTGGAAAATACCAGTGTGGTGGGGTGAGTGTGTAAAAGCCTATGTGGTTTTATTCATGGCTTTTATTTCACTGTGAGTAACATACAGTACGTGGTTCAGTTTCTCTAAACTAAGTGAAAAGCCCACAGGTGCCAAATTTGAGAGTGCTTTTTATTGCCACCTTAGGTCCAGAAGCACCACAGACACTGTGAAAGCGTTTGGGTAGGTACTGCAGTGCCTCTGATACATGGGAGCTCCATCCCATCTGCTTGCTTGGAAAACTCCATAGTAGGTGTTTACAGAAAGTTCCAGCCTTTCTGGAGCTGGGGCTGAGCAGATCTGCTGGTCTGAAACCTCCATGTAGCACAGGAGATGTCTGTTTCTCTTTTGTTCTTCTAATGGCTGAGCTAAATCCCAGATCTGTGAGTGCCTGTGCAGGACTTTACTACTCTAAGTAATTCCATTCAACTCAATAGGGTTATTCATAGTCAAGCTGAGCATGTGTGTTCAATGTTTGCAAGATCAGACACTGCAGAAGCTGGCTGCTGTGCCATTTAGGGCTGGCAATTCCATCCCTTAGGCTCCTGTGCCCTTGTATGGAATGATTTCATTTTATATAGACTTGACTTTGTTTTCCATATGTCAGCCCTCAGTACATGCACTATTAGTACATACCAGAGCCAAATACTTCTTCCTTAGGTATTGTATGAAAAGAAAGCAAATAAAAAAGTGCATGCAAATTTAAATTCAATTCCTGCCCAGTGTACTGTTCTGTGCAAACCATTCAGAATACTTTAATGCTGAAAACAACAATCATCACTTTTGACAAAGAAGAGGCCTGCCTGGTTTATGTTGGATTTTTAATCTTTAACTGATTTGTAACATGTAAACTGCTAGAAACCACAGCAAAGTTTGGGGATGTGCAAATACAGTGAAAAGCAGCTCTGTTCAACAGGAACTTGCAGTCAAGCATCAAGTTGTGATAGCCTGAGAGGAGACACAAAATCGTCAGGATTTGGCCAAAAAGTATTGAATGAAAGCACAAAATGGGTAAGGGGATGCCTTAGGACGTGTCAAGTTAGGGGATTAAAGCTTGTGGTTTGTGTAAAGTTTAGATATGAAGAAAAATACAATCACAGAAAACAGGCCAGAGACACAGTTATTCATTGCATTATCCCAATTGCTTTCAGTTGCCATCTTCCAGAGTGCTCACAGCTCCCTCCAGTTTGACATTGTTTGCAGATGTAGCAAGTCTCTACCAGCTTTCAGATCCCAGATACATGTACTGACTTGCTGAGGCTCTAGAGCAGTGTTCTGCATAACAGGCTGATATACTTTCCAGCTGGACAATTTCTCATTGGTAACTCATCATTCTGAATATTTTTTCCATATTTTGTACCAGTCTTAAAGTGTTGACATAGCTTGCCTGTGAGACTTACGTGATAGAGCATGAAAGCCTTAACAAGGAAGCAGTCCAACAATCACTCATATTTCTACTGGATTTTAGGCTTGCTCTTTGCCTTAAAGAAATTAACTTTGACTGAAGTGATTTGCCACTGACAAATCCCTGCTGATGTGTCCTTATCTATGAGGTGCTTACATAGGAGTTGAAGGGTTTGTTCTGATGTCTTTCCAAGAACTTAAGTGTTAGGCTAAGTGCTCTGTCATTTCTAGGGTCCTCCTATCTCTCTATTTTTACAGATAAGCACTGTATTCATCCTTTATCAAAAGCTTCATCCTTCCTCCACAAGTTCTCAATGATAATTGCTAATGGCTCTGAAATAGCTTCAGGCAGTTCCTAAAAATATTTTGGGTCAGACTTCACCAGGCTCAAGTCAGACCCCGAATCTGTTCTCTTTTTTTCCTTGCTCAAATGATGCCTGCTTTGTTAGTAATATTCTGTCTAATCCCAAATGATTAAAAGTGTCTGCTAAACGGATTAGTGGCCTATGGTGTCACTGTAAAGGGTTTACGTTGCTGCTGAGTATAGGTAGTAAGCCAACTTAGTAAACTAAGAGAAGCCAAAAAATTTTGGAGATCTTAGAAGCCAGAGCAGAGTACTGGGTAGATAAGTGACACTGGAAGAATTCAAAGGTTTGGTATATCATGAAGGAAGGGTTTTGCCAAGGCCATTCTGACAGCGGAGCTTATCTACAGCCCCAAAGAGTACAGGATGGAAGATTACAGAGTCTGTAGTAGTGCATGGTTAAACATAAATATCTCTGAATGCAGTAGTCTTANTAGCTTGAATCCAAGGCTCCATAGAGAAGGCTGGGTCACTTATGCCTGTAGTGGGTTTGAGATGGTGGGGCCTGTTCACAATGACAGAGTGGCCCCATCTGTGCTTCATATGATGTATGAGTTAGCTCTGACTAGCTCAGGTGTTTTGAAAGCAGTTAAGCTCAGGCTATGCTGAAATTTTAATATATTTTTGTTGAAACGTACTGATCGTCACTCAGAGGGGAAATAGAAAGAGAGAAACATAAAAGGGAATGCTACATGACAGTGTATAAAGCTATGTTTGGAACTGTACTTGTTTCATCCTCTATCCTCTGCTTTCTGTGGAGAGATCAGTGCTATAGCTCTTATGAATGTTCTTGCCTGATGGGAATCATTTAGAGACAAAGTTTTGACAGATCAGGTCTCCAACTCAAGACCACTTGCTCTTGAACACTAGTTAGTTACAGAAATTGCTTTGTTATATGAAGCCTCATTCTTTCTTCTTTTCTCTTTGTTGAGATAGTACTTGAGCGTGGTCTTTTTCTCTTCCCTTTGCTCTTTGTTTCTAAAGACATTTAGTTACAGCTTGATTAAAAAGTCTGTATCTAACTCACTAAAAAGAATATTTATCCTGTTTTCTGTTCTTGTGAAGAGGGCTTGGAAAGCTATTACCCTTCCACAAAAACATACTCAGACATCACACCCTGGTTTCAGTTAACTTGGATGAATTACTCTACTAGCTTTCTAACAGTTAATTACAGTGCCTGATCTTGTTACCAAGGATGATGAAACTGATTCTTCTGCTAAACAAAGAGCTTTGTAGTGTTTGGTTTTTTTTTTTTTTTTTCCTACTTGCTTTGTTCCAGCATTGCTTTATATTGTCAGTGTGTAATTTGTTCTGATTTATTTCATTATTAATTGTCCATGCAGGCGACATTGTAGTGTTGATTTTTAACTATGGACACCTGAAGTATTCCGCACTTAACTTTTTATGAAAGGATACCAAAGTCTAAACATTACAGGTACTAAGTAACTTGCAAAGCATATACACCTTCATTTTTTCCTATTGAAAAGCCAGAAATTACTTTCTGATTTGAGACACATAGATAGCGATTGAAGTAATTTTCTTGTCTGTGCACACTTCCTGAACAGATGTGGTTTTCTATTTTGACTGTGGTAGTTTATCACTTGTTGGTATGGAGAAAGCACATAGGTAAACTATCTAATAAAAAACCTGATAAACACCAGGTACTGGAAAAATTGAATAATGTGTTTGTGAAAAGGGAGGGGAAATGATCTATTTCTTAATTTTGCTACTAGTCAAATTATCATGACTGTGGATGTTGTCAGCAGGTGAAAGGGTAGCTGACTGGAGGAGTAACATATTTTTCTCACGTATTATAGAAAAAACTTAGGGTACCCAGTGGTTTCCTGCAGTCAGATGAGCTGCAGAATTAAATAAAAGTTCTGTGCACTCACAAATCATTTATTTTCATGGCACAGCAAAATAATACAATTCAATGGTAGATGAAATTAATGCATTTACCAGTGAAGAGACAAAATGTATATTGGTATATGCCATAATGACTTTTGAAATGCTAGACGATTAAATAGACTTTTAAAAGATAAAGATCTTCAGGCATGCAAATAAGTTGTCACTATGGCAATCAATGAAATGCAGTGCTGTCCTCCTGCTGGTAACTCCAGCTAGCAGATAAGATGTACAAGACAAGACAGAAAAAATGTCAGTCCCTACTCTAGGAAAGAGCAGTCAGAAGAAACATAAAAAAGACGTCAAATATAGACAAGATAACCACGAAATGGAAAGGAATGAATGATGCCCTCTGTTATCTGTGCATGGCACTTGAGTTGCAGGAAGTGATGTTTGGACTGGATGCAGGCAAGGCCTCATTTAATAGTTGAGGTAGTTATCCTTTCTACAGACTTTAGGGGGAAAAACTGCACCATCACTGTGTCAAGAATCATATAGGTACTGCTAATTCAGTCTCAGGGCTAATGAAGGGCTGGGAGAGAGGCTTCTCTATGAGGTTTCTTCTGGTCCTGTATTCTGTGATTTGTTTTAAATGCGGCCCAAAGCAGAGCCCCTTCAGGCAATGAAAACAACAAGGTCTTGCTGAAAGGCAGCAGCCTGCTGTGTCTCTGAGCAAGGCTTACATGCCTAGGGAATCTCCTAGTTAGGTGGTTAAGACTTGTCTGTTCATCTTGAGTCTCAGAAATACACATAATGAGGCTGGATCATGTATTTGTAGGTGAGAAAACGGACATCTTACAAGAATCTCCTTGAAACCTGGGGGGAAAAACCCCAAACAACAACCAACAAGCCAACAAAAAATCTTAATTACTATTTGTCAGATAAGTCATTTTTAGGACTCCTGCTGAAATGTGTTGGGGCGCTTTGATCCTGCTTCAAAGAAGGAGCTAAGAGGATGGGCTGGAATCAGCTAATCTTATGCATGTGAGTGTTGTGAAAGGTGATGCCCACATTCTTGGTCACTAACTGGTTTGAGTCTTCCTCCTCCACTAACAAGTCTCTTTCAGGCAAGAATATTGCCAGTTGAACTTCATAGTGTCTGAACTTGTTTCTTGAGGCCTGAGCTCACAACTTGAGTGTTTTTGTTTGTGAAATCCATGAGATGATGTTTCTCATCTCCTTGTGTTTGGCTCCAGCAGATGAAGGTGTGGAAGCTGAAAACAATCACAGAAAAAGAAGTGTACATGCTAGATAACGGACTGACGCAAAATACGTAACCTATGTATGATATATTTCTTACCTCCTTTAGATTTTAGATTCAGGTGTATCAAAGAACAGTGACATTTACACCATAAAACTGTTGAAGACATTTTCTGCTGACCAGCGATGGTGTGCCTGATGTAGAGTGTTCTCTGAAATCAGCATTTGTGATTTTGTAGAGAAATATTCTCTGTCTTCTTCCTATGGTATATCTTGTATGTTAGACTAATCCATGAAGCTTTCAAACTGATTTTATTTAACCTAGAAGGAGTAAAAGATTTAGATGGCATCAATAGCAGCTGATACACAGCGCTCAGTGCGCAAGATGCCACTTTGATGAGCTGTAGTAGGTCTAATAATTCTCCTACTTTGTAAATTCTTTAGATGCAGCCATGCGTCTAAGAATCGAAGAGTCTATCAATCTAACAATCACTTAGTTTGGAAAAGACCCTTATGATCACCGAGTCCAACCATAAACCTAACAGCTAAGTCCATTGTGTCCCTTAGCACCACATCTACGCATCCTCTAGGCGCCTGCAGGGAGGGTGACTCAGCCACCACCGCGGGCAGCCTGTTCCTGTGCTTGGTAACACTCGCAGAAGGTGAGAGATTGTAACGGGCAAAACGTTTCCTCCTCAGAGGAAAGACTTCACACTTAGTGAAGTCCCAGAAGTTTCTCACCAGTTTACCTGCTGTCCAGTAAGGAGCCACTTCCGTGGTATGAATTACCACGGGCAGCCAGAAGTGCCAGCTTTTGGAAAGTGTGAGCATTTCAGTTATTTGCTGCAGGGAATTGTGGGATGTGGGTTGCAGAGAGCAAAGTGAATAATCCAAATCTGGCATAGGGATTTGGGTAAGGATGTCTCCCCAAAGAACACGTTTTTTCAAATACATGTTTAATGATTCAGATTGAATTACTTGAAATTTAGATTTGGATTCTCAAAGATACACAACTGCCCAAATTCCTCAGATTAGGAATTATGCCCCTGAAAATAGAGAGGGGTGAAATACTACTGACAAGTACTGTTAAGTGATTTCCCGCACTTCTCTGGTAGTTGATAGGCATGCTGGTGAAAGTTCACTGGGAGGCTGGAATAGGAGTGAATGTGTTTTTTGCATATATTTGGATGAGCTGTTCTTGGTTCAGCTCTAAGCAGAGCACGTTTGTACCTGCTCTCATTTTTTCAGCACATTTTTTTTCTTTTTCTTTAGTTTTATTTTCCAATGGGATCATAAACACATGATGCAGTGAAATTATCATAAATCTGCCGTACTTCCTCTGAATGCAGCTGACTGTAGAGAGATACAGCTTAAATTCTGCCCGTCAGAGGTAGCTCTGTTTATGCCAAAAATGACACTCTGTGCTACAATTTTAATACAGAATTGCATCTTTTTTTTCCCTCTAAAAGCCAAGAAGACACTTTAAGTGGGATGTAACATTGTGACAATACCTGTGTATATGTGTGTGTGTATGTGTGTGTTGTAGGAAAGAAGTGGTTTTTCATGGCTTATCAAATATGTTTAAAAGGAAAGACCAAATAATTCTTTCTGCAAGTAGGACTGACTGTGAGAAAATTTTTCTGAGTGTGGTTCCAAGTTCTAATTTTGCTTATTTGTGCTTATTTAAATCTAACGTATTTGAGCTGAACTCATTGGAGCTGCATGGAATAAAGCGATTGCAGAATTTACATCAAATGGTCCCCAGAGCTGTTTGTGCTGCCATAAGCAGTTACCATTCATAACAGTAAATGAGCTAATATGTGTGTGGGAGATTCTTTTCAGCTAGTGCGAGATACAGAGACTGTCAATCCAATTCTCACGAATGAAATTTTCTACAGCAACACTGAAAAAATATATTTTCTCTTAGTGGAACTCGGGAAACTGAGAGATACAGGAAATTCACTCGTATATTAAAAAATATTTTCCTTCATTGATATCTGGGTGATATTCTGTGATCTTTTTACAGTCCTCAATAGAGGCATAAAGCTGACAATCTTTCAAGTCATTTCTGTCAGACAAAATAGGCCTAATGTTAGGAGTGCCTGTTACTGCAAAACTAGCTTTTTCTGTTTCTGGTCCAAGGAGCAGAAACAATGTTTTATTTGGATTGTCCTATCTCTAGGGAAATAATAACTTGCGCATACAGCCTTTGAACTAGTTAGGGATTTGATGCATCATTTTGGTAAACTAACAGTATTCCATGCAAAGAATTAGATTAACTCTGTCTGACATTAGATGTGATGTGTTCGATCGGAGAGTTTTCCTTAGGCAACAGCAAAACATAAAGCTAAAGGAAATCAAAGCAAGAATCGAAACATTTTATGGAAAGCCATCAGTCTCTTTTCTGCCTTGTAGCATCTCCCCCTTTCTCTGATTAATAGATTTTATTAATTCTTTATTGTGAATCTTTAGTCACCTTCAGTTGAAAAAGAGCATCACCACACTGCCAAATACACATTTCTAGGAAAAAAGATATTTCTTGAAGTCCAAGTCTCCTCTCTTTCTCCTTCATTAGAACAGTGTAATGTGTATCTAATACTGGTTCTTCAAGAGCGTTGAGCTTATAAACACTGTTGTAGCTTATAGACTTGCACTTATGAGATCCAAAATACATACCTAGCATATCCAACATGTGTTTCTGAAGATGCTACATAAATCATACATTGCATTAAAAACAATAAAACTGATATTTAACCATGGGATAGGATGCATATCCATGTACAAACATATCTACTGGCTAAGTTACAAAATAGTTAAACTTGTCTGACTGCATATAGGAAAAGAAATTAAGTATAAGTGCTATCATGGGCATAGAAACAAACAGAAAGAAGTCCGCGGTCAGTGAGATTAATTTTCACAAACAATATCCTTTGCAAGAAGAGCGGAAAGATAAAACCCAGCTTGAAGCTTGGATAAGGAGTTATTAAATGACTTCTGTTTCTGCGAAGCTGTTCCAATAAGATAACGTAAGAAGCAAACATTATAGGCACAGGAGTCAATATACAGAAGGCTGGTTTCAACCTAGTAGCAGAGGTTTGTGTGACGCAGGCTCAGGCTGCCAGCATGAAGCCATGTCCTTTGGTACAATATAGAACACTGGATGCAGATCAATCTCTGCTAGCAGAAGTAGAGAGGCTATAGTGCTTAGGCTAATTCCATATAGATGAACTCAGGCCAACTGTTCAATTTCTTTATGCCTGTCACTAGTCTTGGCCAACGTGACTAAAGCCAGGTCTGACACTAAAAGCTAGAGTGGATAATGGCCTTTGGCTGCTTGGTTGTTATGATTGCGCTCAGGATCTTTGTGATATACCATCATTATGAGTGACTACAGACACTAAATGCACAGGCACTGCATTTAGTGCAGCATCCTACCAGCGTCCAAAGTCCTGTTCTGTAGGACCTTTACTGTGCTCCATGTCCATGGAAAATCTAATCTTCTAGTTTGCAAGATGCATGAATGCCATCCAGTGAGTATCTTGTCAAAATTCCTTGACTGACAAACATATTTGGGTGTGAGCACTTGCAAAGCTGTGCTAGTACATGCCTGTCAGCTGCACTGCAGGACCTGGCCACACACATGGTCTCTGCTTGCCACAGCCATGAGGCGAAGAGTGCCAGTTTAAACTGCTCACTGGTGCAGTGGGGATGCACACAGCTGCTTAACACAGAGGGCCAACGGGCTGTCACATGCTGCTTTCCAGAGTCAGGACCATCAGGAGCACTTTCAGTGCTCTCCTAACCTCCTGCTGTGATCCTCTGTGGAAATTCTCAGTCCTTTCCTTCAGTCTGCTTCCTTAGGATACACCCCTGGAATAAGCTGGTCTTAAAAAGTCAACCTTTTAATTCTCTAACTACCTGCATACATCTCATACATTGCAAAGGAGGGGAAATGTAGATTACAGACTTCCTGAGAAAGAAAAATATGTGCCAGAGTAATTTGAACTGCCTCCCCTTGCTCTCACTGTGTCTCTTTCAAAGTGTAGGTTTAACCTGACTTAGGACAGAGTCATTCATACTGTTAATGAAGTCCATATCCCACTTCTCAACATATATCTGATGTCAGGCATAATACCTCAAATCCATTCTCAGTGGGCACTGCCAACTGTTCTTCTTCTGGGTCTTAGGAGTTACGAATGACAAGTGACAACATGGGTGACAACACTGGAGTAGCATCATTGCCAGGTTTATCAAGAACCTCTCTGTTCTGGAGGAGAGCAGCCTGGATTGTATGCTTTCTTCCCTTCTCAGTAAAGCTCTTGCTGTGCCTTTACCTAATGTGTTTCTAGCAGAACCCGCTTTTGCTTTCCAGGCTTCAGCAACCATGCAAATTTGTCCTGCAGTGGGATCCAAGAGACAATACAAACCTGCAGGCCTAAGGGATCCAAGAATCCTTTCCCAGGCAGCAGTACAGTTTTAATATGGACATTTTGTCTGGCAAGGTGGGCTAGGAAAGGAGCTTTTCAGAAAAGAGTTACGGTGCCTGGGTTCACGGGTGGAGGAGTGCTAAAATCAACTGCAGTTTATACTACCTGAAGAACAAAGACACTGTGGGATAGTTGCTGGAGGACTGCTCTTATCAGAACCAGTCATACAGAACCTGTGTTGGCAATCTATTGGCAAAGTATGTCCAAAGAGTGCTTAGTTTCTGCTGTCTTATTTTAGTAACACAATCTGGACTTTGTTACCAGGAATCACATTTGGGATTGTTAATAAAGGTAGTTTGAGGTGCCCCAGATTTATAGTGTGCAGCTTGCTTGAGGACTTTAGCAAGAATAGAAGGAATGGCCTTTGATTTATCCCTGCCTTATTGCCTGAAAAAAACATGCTAGTAGTGCTGAGTGACATTTTCATCCCACAATTTTGGTGTTTGTGAGGAATCTCTACATTCAAAAAAATATGCAAAGCAGTAAGGCATCCTGTGTCAGCAGTGTGTAGGTGCCATTCAGGGCTTTTTCATCAAAGCCAAGTAACTTTGCTACAGCTGGGCTGAAAATGTGCTCAGGGTTCACACATGTCTGAAGACAGAGTGGGAGGGATGCTGTCTGTGGGGTTTAGTCAGTATGAGAGGTTAAGCACAATCCCTCCTCTTTTTTATAGTAAGTCCTGCTGGCTTGGGTCGCTCTGCTGCTCTGAAGGTAGCTGCAACTGGAGGGGATTTTTCATCACAGAATCCTGTTTCTCTCTGCTGAGCCTCACAAGATGCAGTGAGCATGCAAAATGGCTAGCTTACTTAGTGATGTGCAGCCCAAGTAGCACAAGTGGTCCTTACCTCGTAATTCTTTTTTAAAAAATTAATTTAATTTAATTTTTTTTTCCATGTATCGGTGATAGTAACAGCAATGGCAACAGGTACCAGCACTGGAAGTTCTGGTACTGATACACACATCACATGTTCCTTGAGCATCTGCTCTGTTGGATCTGGGACATGGAACCTTTATTGCCTTGTGTCTCCAGCTGGAATTTTTGTTCTGTATTTGAGCAGTATATAGCACAGACATAGCCAGTACTTCAAAGACTGTCACATAAACAAGTCTTGCACATAGGCAGGGTAAGTAAACAAGGGGGATATTTTTGATCTCTGTTTATAACAAGTTGTCACTGCACGTCAGCACTTTCACTGAAGTTAAATGCAGAGGATTGGAAGTGGAAGAATAAGATAACTCAGGGGATGTTTCCGAAGAGCTTCAGCTAACTGAGAATCTGCAAGAGGAAAGCACAGGGCTCCAGTTAGAAATTCTAGGGGAGCAGGTAGAGGAATCAGATTTGATGGGCAGGCTGGAGATGAGAATAAAGGTGCAGTGTTGTGGCAATTGTAGCTGAACTACTGGGGACTGCCATGGTTCTCTCTGCTTTGAGGGCTGAACCAGACAAAAATTAGTCCTTTTTATTAGGATTGGTTTTCAG
>WAAG01057472.1:0-24159 GCA_013390105.1 Tichodroma muraria | reverse complement strand
CACTTTCTATGGCAAACTCCATTTAAAGTAATGTTCAGTTGTGAATTAAAATTTATTTATGCTTAAATAAGAATCAGGAGTGACTATTTCTTGTTTTATAAACACACCATCCCCCTGAATCCTTTTAATCTTCTCTGTGTGCTGCTGAATGTCAGGTAATGGAGAGGCACAGTGTGAGTTCAATTAGTTTAAAATCTTATCATTGTAATTGGGCAGGATGAGCTGTATTATCTTGCCAAATAGGAATCAACACTTTGAGGTTATTTACTGATTCTTTATCTTCTTCACAATGAAATTAATTGCATAACTGTTAGAAGTAAATATTAATTAATTAATAGGGTTCCTACATAATTGTATGTGATAGACATGCTCAGATGAGTCCTTTGAGATTACTGGAAGGTAGGGAGGGGGATTGCTACCATGAATACCAAATCTCCTTGGCAGACTAACTCACCTACAAAGGATGCTCAGGTACAATTAGGAAAATGGCCCATGCTAAAGATAACTCTAGAGCATGCACTGCCACACACACGGCCTCAGCTTAGAGATGCAGCATATCATAAAATCAGAATAACCTTGGTGAAATCAGGACTCTCAAAAAGGTGTCTACAAGAATGACCTCACTACTTTCATCTGCCTTAAACAGCATTTTGCTGACTTCAACAAATTTCTGTCTTCAAACTCTTTTTTACTAGCTAAATATCCTTCCCTACGATTTAAGCTAACTGGGGCTGAAAACTTTCCATGTAGCAAGGTATTTCCTCTGGGGTTGTTCACCAAGGACCCCTGCCCATGCTTGCCAGCATGCTGCTGCTCTGCTTTCTTCCTTTCACCACCAAAACAGCCTCCTCCCAACAAAATAGGGACATTGAAGCAGTGCTGGTTGTCCTGTTTTCTTGCAGACAACAATGTGGAAGCCACATAAAATTATATCACTGACCATCCAGTTGCTGAATTAAAGTCCCAGAGCACTGTTGCTATTCTGCCATTAGAAATGCCACCATTCATAGCAGCTGTAAACCCCGAATGCCTGTGCTTATCCCAGGTGCTGAACTGCCTTATTAGCTAGAAGAGGATGTTATGATCCTGACCAATTTTCTGACTTTGTGTTCGTTGTGCGTTAGCAGGGCACAGTTGTTATGATCAAACTTTTCCTGGAGTGGGAATTCATTCGACGCTCCTGACTTGGGCTGTCTAGGGAGCCTGTGTTTCAGCAGGATGAGTATGTGAACGGGGCTCCATCAATAGCCACTGATTTTTTGCATTGAGCACCTCTGAGAGTCAGAAAGCATGTACTACCTAAAAAATTCAGAATAAACTAGAAATTTGTGGGTTTTGATCAAAATACTAGCTATAGGGTACAACAGGCAGATCAGATACCTTCCACATGATACCTGTAATACAAACAAGTTTGAACCAGGTAAGGGATGAGATGAAGTGAAATTTATTGTCAGAAAATTATTTCAGTTGAATATTCATTTTCTAGCTACATTTTTATGTAAAGGTCCCCTGCTGTTTCTGCTGGATTCTGCTTTGCTTCTGTCCTTCACTACAGGACAGGTTGTTATACACAATTAAACACATATCCAATTCGTGCTCCAGAGACTGTGGCAGCTGTACCTCAACAGAGGGTGAAGACAGAGCAGATGGATAGAAGGCGAAGCGCTGTCAGTCCGTCAGGATTGAAGATGCCACAAAAATGCAAACAGGACCTACAGTTTATAAGAGAAAATAATGTCCTGACAGCCTGATGAAAGACTAACTCAGAAGCCCTCATTCCCCCAAAAGTTAAGATCAGCTAAGATTGATATGGCTGCACTGTCAAGTACTTTTTTATCCTTTTTTATATCTTTTTTTTTTTTTTTTAATGAGAAACCAGACCAATCTAATCTGAATGAGGAAAGTCACCTTCCCTGGTGCTCCATTTAATTTTCCTCAAGCAATAGAAATGAAAATGAAAATTCCATTTCAAAAACATGAAAAGAGGAATATTCTCATGAAGGTAGAAAAAAGCTTCAACAGCCCCATAAGAAAAACTTTAAAACTGTCACTCATATCCCTAAATAATGAAGCCCTACAAACCAGGATGTTCAAACCCATGTGGTGGTGCTGCATTTTTTTTTTTTCTCAAAGACCAACAGAAACTGCAGTGACTTAAAAATTCAATTAATGCATGGCAAGGGAACACTTGAGAAGGGAAGGAGAGAGAGAAGACAGAGATGAAGTCAAGTTAATTTTAAAGGCACTTTCAGAAAAGAATATGAACACTGTTCTGGAACTCCCAGTTCTTCCCATTAGTCTCTAACGAAAGAAGGGGTTGATGTGTGGATCAACATTTAAACCTGTAATACTTTTGACAAAGTGCTGGTTTTAGCTTTATTCTGTACTTATTGTTTTCCGCATTGTATCTGTTTCACATGCACTTGTCCCTGTTTCTGAGAGAGCAGATGTTGCATATCTGAAGCAGTGCCAAGTCCCATGAGATCAGTGAAACTTTTAACCTTAACCAGAAAGCAGGATATCAGTATGTTTTCATGTGTTAATCTCTGTGATCCTGAGCAAAGTAATCACCTATGGCAAGGTATGAATTTCCCAATCCCAGTGGAAGTAACCATTCACCTCACCAGTTCTAGCCCAGCCAGAAGCAATGAATTGTTTATCTGCTCCCCTGTCAGTTTACTGATCTGCTCTTTGTGAATATATTACAGCAATGATTTCTGGTCAGCCAACTTGACATTTCTCTATGAATTGACTATGAAATGATACAGCTAAAAGGCAGTATGCCAAGGAATGACCAATTCAAGCATAGCAAATATTGACTGAAACAGAATATTTCAGAGTATGAGGGGCTTGCTTGGTTTTTCCATAAGCACCTCAAACATATTCAGCATTTGCATTCTCAAAATTTCCATCTGCTTTACAGTCATGCCTCCACATCCAGCAGCAAGAGGAGCTCATCACACTGTCTGCTCTGTAGATAGAGAACTGAAAAAATTGAACCTGCCTAAAATCATTAAAAAAAAATAAATTGTTTCTACAGGTATCTGTTTTTACCCAGTCACAGAGAAGTAAAATAAACAATGGAAATAAATCCTGCGTTGCTGAGGTCAGTGACCTGAAACCTCCCAGGAGAGAGGAAGAGCAAGGATGGAGGAAGCTGGTTCTCACACCACGAGGTGCCCTGAGGACACGGAACACTGGCACAGTCTGCTGCGCTGTCAAGTGAGATCAAGACAAAGGCACTTTTAGGTGGCTCTCTCAGGATCTTGTATCTTCCACAGGAAAGTGTTTTCTCTGCAAAGTGTTATTTGAGCTGCCCGAGGTCTCTTGTCAAGATGTTCCCATTAGAGGGTTAACCACAGAAATTATGGGATATATGAGATAAACTAGGGGAAGTTTGTCCTTCCTCCATTTCACAGAAACTTACAGATATTATAATGTGAAATACTAGGATAAGAGAATGCACTTTTTTCTTGGAATATCTTGTGGGGAAGTAGAAGAAAATTCAGTTTAAGAAAATTTGCCTGTTACAATATGGCTATGGGCAGGGTAAATGCCAAGTGCAAAAGCATTATGATACAGGATAGAAGGACAGGCCCATGGCAAAGGCAAATTAATCGCAGGAGAAGGTAGTATTAAAGGATCTTCTGTGGATTCCTGTATTTCCACATATATTTCATGCATGTCTTTTCGTGCGTCATGCGTGTCTTTCAGTGTCTTTTCTTGTGTCAGCAAGACACAACAAAATAAAGCCCCAAGAAACAGCAATCTCTGCTTGGGCCCATGCGTAGACAGGGCATTTTGATGAGTATGTGGGGACTTTTATTAGTATTCTGTAAACATCAGAGGCTGTAAATCTAGACCCTTTTTTTTCCCTCCTACTTTCTTGGGAATTGTGGGAATATGTTGACAGAGTTGCTAAACCACACCCACACACCCACACCTGGGTGTTCTCTCATAGTTTCTTTTTCCTGGTGTATTTTTGCGTCACTTTCCAGGTCTCTCATTTCCTTTCCAACCTGTTTTCCCCAGCCACCCTGTTTTTAAACAATTAAATAGCGGATTATCTTTGTGTTTTGCTGTGCCTGCCTGCCCAGAGAGGCGGCGGCGCAGTGTGGCAGGCAGGCTGGAGGCCTGGGCTCTCCGCTGCCCTCTGACACGCAGGTGGCTGAGCAGGATTTCAGCACAATGCCTCAGACACATTTTGTGATGACTCTCAAAACGTTGCTCGTGTAAGGAGGGTATTGTGTGTGGTTTTTTAAGCATGAGTCTGTCTCTGGTTTTGTGCCCGGCTGCAAGAGCTGACATTGCTACAAACTCCGCTGAGGGCTAATCCTCACAAGCCATGCTGTCTGGGCTCCCTACCAAGGCTTCGCTCTGCTTTCCTCCCTTGCATTCGCCCTGAGGTGCCCCAGGCCAGGAGTCTGGACCGCCAGAGTCCACACCACCACTGCAATGGGCACTCGCCAGCCTGGGCTCAAAGTACCTAAAAATTGTCCATAGCTCAGAGGTAGAGAGGCCGTCAGGCTGCCCTCCAACCTGATCCTCTGGCACACGGGCACTTCCCTGTGGGAGGGCATGACCTGTCTGTGCACAGCAGAACTCTCCCAGATTGCAACTGAGCTCCCACAGCAACTGAAAAATCATCCCTCACCTTGACACCCACTTTCAGGTCATGATTTTGTATGTCCCATTTTTCACGAATATATTTCCTGAGGGAATTCAGCCTAGTTCAGAATTCCCCCACTGTGGCACAAGCTGTTTGAGAGTGGCAGGTGAAGGCTGCTGGAATGGCTGCAAAGGCACATGTCCTTTCTCTTTCCCTTTCTTTTTCCCCCACACAGCTACCCTTGTTAGAAAACCTCCAGCAAACTGGTGCTTTCTATGACTGCTCTCCAACTTAGCAGATAGTTTTTCCCTTTATTATTATTTAAATGATTTCACCATTTGGGGAAAAGAAGAAAAAGACAACGGGAAAATCAAATTCCTTACATTATAAACCTATAGAATTTCTCCATTCCAAGTACAGCTTTTGCTGGCAACAATATGGGTGTCTTGTACGGGCTAAAAATAGGAAGAAAGTAAACCTTTCTCCTTTGGTGAGGCAGCACACAAACTTTCCTCTTCTTTTTTTCACTAGAAAATGTTGGAAGTTGCTGAATAAAACAGTGATTGAACATACTTTTTTTGTTACTTACAACAGGTGACAGCCAAAGAAGGAGCTGACATCCAAAACCCCCTTAGATTCTGTGATGATGATGGTGGTGCCAGTATAGAGCATTTCCAGACCTTGTATACATCAGCTACCAGGGCTGGGATTTGCAACATTGCAGATTCCTTAGTGAGCTGAGGCTTCAGAGCACAAATATGCCTTACTGGCTTTGGTCTCTTGATGCTGATGTGAACATATGCTACCACTTCTCTCATCTCTTCTGAAACACCTGAGAATATGGTGTTATTTTTGGCATAATAACTTTCTTCTAAGAATGCTTGCTTTGGAAGCGAGCATAAAATCTGCAAGTTCCTTTACCAATAAGTTCTAGGCCAGGCTGCAGCATTGTGGGGTCAAGTCACCCAATTCCCTCCAGCATCATGCCAGAATGTGGAACAGAATTCAGGTTTGATTGGGCCAGAGAGGGAAAGAACAACAGAGATGCTGATGGTGAGACCTGAAGACCAGGATGCTTATGGTTGACAAGGAGCCCAGCAGTGTCCTTCCTGCTCTCCAGGATGTTTTTGGCTTGTTAAGGCTCTTCAACATGAATTTCCTTCACATGCTATACAGCTCAGCATCTAGGGCCACATCCTGGGAGACACAGTTGTGAAACATTTTGGGAAGAAAAGTGGATTAAGCCTACAGTCCCATTTTTTAGGCCAATATTTTAAGCCCTGAATAATTACAATGAGCACTACAGCTATCACCCTGTCCCATCACCCTAAAAAACAAACAGAAGTCAGCAAATTCATTACAGATAAGAGGTGTCTTCTCCAAGGATGATGGCCCGTATCCCAGGCAGGCTGAGGTGATTATCAGAAGTTCTCTCAAGCTAGAGACAGGCATCAGATTTGCCTCTGACCTCTGATTTTCTATTCAGTATCTCCAAATGACACATCTGTCAGCATGCAGGTGGCATATAGGGGCAGGGACACCAAATAATATAGCTTCATCTGGTCCATAAAAGCCCTACAACTTGTAACATAAACTTATGTGGTTTGATGAATTTTTTAGCTGGTAATCAAAAAAAATTATTAAGAAACTTCTTGGTGTCTGCTCTATAGCTGGGCTATTACAACTGCAGTTCACATGCACAGAAACAAATCTTTGGGGAAAGGGATGGGGAAAAGGACTTTATGAGGCATTAGTCATAAACATGAGGACCCTTTTTACCTCTAAGTTATCCTCCATTACTTCTAGGTCTTCTATCTGTGCATATAAGTATCAGAATTTTTACAAATAAAATAAATCACCAGAATTACATTAGCACAAGCACCAGCAGAGCCACACAAGAAATGCTAATATGATGATTGCTTCCACTTGGTTGTTTAAGTACCTAGAAGCAGCATTTGGTGCTCACAGGAGTTTTACATCTTTAGGCTCTGTGAGACGGCCAGATGAGTGTAGGGACTCGTTTCCTTCTTTGTGCTGGTGGCCTCTGACCATGGCAGAAAACAAATGGAAATTAAAGGTAAGGAAGAGTTAAGAGGATGAAAGTTTTGTGGGAATGGCATGCACACTTCATTTAATAACTTAATAAACCAGAGGGTTTTGAGGCAGCAGATAAAAAATAGGGATAAGGGGAAAGTTTGTCACAGATGTTTAGAAGGGACATTTTAAACCTCTACACCTAAATGAAGGTTTGGACCAGGGAGTTCTGTTTTAAAGTATAACAGAATTAGTATAGCTCAGCTCCACAGCAATGCTGTCTGAGCTCGTAAGCTCAGCAAAGAATTTGCAGGTGAGATAGTGTTTAGATTTGGGCTAAGGTTTTGTTAATTCCCAGTGGAGTTCATCAAGTGCTTAATATTCTGTTATGTGCGTGCTTAACAGAGCATGTGTTCTCAGATGGAAAAGGTGGAGAACAGATTAATTATGCTCTGACTCTTCCAGTGTGAAAACTTGGGGATAGGAAATGCACTGCAAAACAAACAGAATAATGTGGTTATTCCTCCAGCATGTAGCAGACTTGCAGAGTTCCTTGCCAGAGGCCGCTGTGAATACTTGAAGCTTATGCACACTGAAAACAGCACAAGGACTTGAATAGAGATATTTTCTAGATTACTGAACAGAGAAATTACATCAGCTCTGGAAATATCCTGAGCTACAAATGCTCAGAGCCTGGGGGCAGCAAAGTACCTCTGATGTTTGCCCTGGTGTCACTCTGCCCTTGGCTTCTGCTTTCATCCACCATCTGAGTGGGGTGCTGGGCTGGGGGAACCCTCAGTGTGACCTCATGTCACTGCTCTGTGCAGCTGTGGCCTGTGGGAGAGCAACTTCATTGGCCTCACTTTAGAAGGACGGGAAAAAATCCTGCTCAGGTGTAGGATCCAGATTCTTCAGTAGGGAGATTTCTATCTAATTGCTGTGATTTCTGCACATTTCTTGTAGGTGATTCAGAGCCATGCAGAATCCTCACATAGCTTAGTGTTTCTCTCCACTGAATAAAAGCACTATTAAGAAACACAGGTGAAAAGAAGCAGCTGTGGCACCGAATTATGTATAGTATTGCTCTGGTTTTTGGCAAGTCTGGAATGAACAGTTAACAAGATAGACTACAGAAGCCCACGGAGAAAAAAATTCCACAAGTCAAAGAATTTTCCTCAAAATTTCTGTAGTATGAGTCGTTTCAAGTGGGAGGAGTAATAGGGGCAGAAAATAAAAAGGAAAGTACAAGAATAAATGTGTACAGACTAGAGAAAAATGATTGCAAAATACAACAGCAATATTGCTGAAAAATGCAGACTCTCACCAAGACACTGCAGAGCTTAGCTGCGTTTCCAGCCACTATGTATCTGACATGTACACCTCTATCCTTTTAATTTGCAGTCTTGAAAACCCTGATCTTGGGTAGGCTTGCTCTTCATTTTATTTGTGTGCCAGGGAGGCATGTGGCACATAAACACAGATGCTCAGAAAAGTCTGTTGGTGTGCACAACAGATATTGTCAGATATTGTTTGCATAAAGTAGTTCCAACACTTATTACCACCCATTATCTTGAAAAATGAAGTGATTTCACTTTGCCACCTTACACAGCTTGAGTCACAGAGTCATGTAATAAGTGTCCTTGTCCTCAAACTCATGGCATTTTCTGGGGACATTTTAGTTGCAGCAACGAACCAATTTTTAATTTGTTTCATCAAACATCACAGTGGAGAATGCAAATGAGTGCTTGGGCACCAAGTGTAAAGTATTCAACTTGAAATCCCCATGACTGTTCTGCCACTTAGATTTCCACAAGCTGTGTGTATTTTGTTAGATCAATTTGTATCTGAAGGACGTGTGACCTGAGCAGAGCCTTTCAGAGCACGGGAGGAGAATCAGCCGATCACCTGCCCAAGTCCACGGCTGGAAAAAGGGAGGAAAGGTACATTGATGTGTATAGGTATGTCTTCTCTTTGACTTTAACAAGTTTTTCTAAATCATTTTCTCTTCTGCCTTGACAAATGAAAAGCAGGTTCCGCAGGATAACAGCAGGTTCTGCTAACTACTGCATTTCTCATCAATGTTTGTTTTACAGATGGGGGGGGGGGGTGTTAACAACATTTTTAACACAGTGAACCTTGGATCTTCATAGCAACACAAAAACATAACAGTTTCAAGCACTCTTTTATATTATCTGTGCTATCTGAGAATATATTTTAGTCAGGAATATAAGACAGTTATAAGTATATAATATAGACAGTTGAGTAAAAAGAAGATAACTGTACATTCTATGTTTAGTAATACCCCAATAAACCAGACTTAAAAGAACAGAAATTACCCTATTGATATAATTTCCATCATAACTTCTGATACAATTCTTTGGGGGGTTGTTTTTTTTCCTTTTTAAATCAGAGTGCCACTGAAGGTTACCTTAAAATTACAGCTATTCAGGAAAGCAAAATCAAACTGTGTTTATAGCTAAAATTAAGTTACTGATTTTAGCTCCACAAGCAGGAATACACAAATGGCAGAGCTCAGCATTTTCTGAAGTGTACTCAAGTCATGTTCCCAGCAATCAAGAGAGACCTAATCAGATTTTTCTCTCTCAAAAGTAACGATCTTGGCAGATTTTGTTAAATAGCTTGCCAGGCTTTGCTGTTCCCAAGGGTGTTGCGTGCTTATGGTGATTGCTAGGTGCTGAGATGTATTTGTACCTCACTGCTGCATTTCCTCAGTGTGCCTGTGTCTGCTAGCAGCTGAACGAGGTATTTCCCAGTGCCCTGAAACCCGAGTGAAGATGGGAGGCTGTGGCTCTGCTGCCCCCAGGGAATAGGCTCTGCTGCACCTCAGCCCTGATCCTCGGCTTCCCAGCCACGCTCGGTTCACACAGCGCTCCCTGTCTCCCCTCCCTGCCCTCAGCCTCTGCTGCCAGCCTCACTTTCTCCTCTGCTCTTCTCAGGTGACATGAGAGCTCAGGAAGGGCCGTCTGGCCACTTGCTCTGCCTTATCCCAGGGGACTGCTCATTTCCTCAGTTCACGCATTTTCCTACTCCTGTTTCTCCATCTTCCTCTGCTGGCCTAGTATATCTAGTTATTACCTTACAAGACATTTTGCAGCCCTTTGTATGAAAATTGCTGCAAAACAATGCATTTATTTTACCATATTGGAAGAGTGAAAGGCTTCAGAAATTAAGAATAACACTTTCTGCTTTAGTTGCCCATAGCTGAATAACTAAATTAAGCTTAATTAAAAAAAACAAAACCCAAACAAACTAAAACCACCCCGCAAATGGGATTTTCAGTCATGCTGAGAATACCCTATTGTGATTGCTTACATTATTCTTTGAAGAGGGCACTTGGATGAAAAGTGCCATAAGGCACCAAAAAACTACACCGAGTCTAAAGATGACAGTATCTGTTCAGGCATCCTTATTCCAGGTAAATAAGACACCTCAGGTGGGAAGAAGGCATGATCAGAGTCCTAGTTCTTGTTGCTTGACCCTGAGCTGCCTGTGAGTGCCATCAAACTGCAACTCTCACACGTGTGGCAGGAAAGTATATGGGGGTCATGGACAAGTAACTCTCAGTGAAATTTAAGGTGGTCATTTAGAGCATGTTAACATGGAGTTCCAAAGTACCTGAAATACTGTCTGATCAAGTGCTCACAGCCCCCCCCCAGCCACTGTGACTGGAGGCACTGGGAACAGCAGTTCTCCCATTTAGCGACTGCTAAGGTTAAGCATCCTTTGTGTCGTGTTAAGAAACAGAATAACTCAAGTAGAGAGATTAAATAATCCATTTCACCTGTAGAGTCCAGCTGGTGTCAGGGCCACTGCTGCTACGAGGATTCCCATTCTGGCTCTCTGGCTGTGAGCGTAGGTGTTGCAGGGTGGGAGACTTCTGAGAGGCTTGCCTGTTTCAGCAAGACGTGTGAAGAGAAAGACTCCATCAAGATGTGTTTTTGTTTAGACTTCCATCTGGAGCTATAATTTAAGCATGTTTGAAGTGGTGCTCTTCCAACTATCTCTTCTAAAGCATAGCCTCGTCGATCCTATTTCCGAACCACACAAAGGATTTATGTGACTGCCAAACCACAGGGCACCAGCAACCATTTTTTTGCTCGTGAAGCTTCACCAGCTTGAACGCACTGCATGAGTTAATTACCAAAGAGAAGGTATCCAGCTGGTCTGGGTTCTTGAAAGCTTACCCTTCCCTGTTTCTTTTTTTATACAGCTAAATATCACAAACTGCATTTTATGCCTAAACACAGTCTTTCATTCTTAACCTCTGTGTTTATGCATTTTATTGAATTCTGGAATATTGGATTAATTTTCAGCATTTGATTTGTTGCACTGATTTTGGGCTGGCTGCCCAACTTAACCATGGCTGCTACTCTTGGATGATGGCCTGACCATTAATTATTTCCCTGCTGAAACTGCATTACCACAAAATAAATTTTGTTATAATGGCATTAAGTAAAGGCCATAGAAACCTGTCCAGCATTAGAGTTTTCTTCTTGGAAGCTTTTTTCTGCTTTTTCCTCACATAATTTAAATCAAGAATGAGGTATCATTTAATATTTTACCAGCTTATGAATAAATAGGCCTTCCATTTTCCTTGATATAACAACATCAGCATTGAAATAATTATCAGATCACAGACATTATCCTGCAATCTTTATGAATTCAATCTCCCAAACAGGACAACACATTTAAGCACAAAAAGATTGAATCATGTCAGGTTAAGTTAGTTACCATCTTTACAGGGTATAACAGTTCTTACCTCATAAGACAGTCTCAGTGTGTAAAAAGGGTTTAATAAAATACTCATTACTCATCCTTACAAAGATGGAATTTTTTAGCCTCAAAATTAAAAGATAAACCATTTAGGACTCTAATGAAAGACCTTGAGGTGAAAGGAGGAAAATATGTATAATTAAGAATGAGCACCCCATAGGTTCCCTGTTAGCACAACTGAAGTGCCAACAATATGTATTTTGGTTACTTGTATCAAAATCCTGCAATTATGCTCATGTACAGTAATGTCATTGCCCTAGAAAATGCTGCTTTCCGCTAATAATTTAGGAAGGAAATCAATTATGAAATCATGTGGTTTGGTCTTGCTGTTGATGATGTCACTCTATTGCTGAAAAACATAAAAATTATTAATTCCTTTCCACTTCTACCATTCCAGTCTGCTCCATCAGAGCAGCCCATTTCCCTTTACGTTATATTCATGCGGAAAATAAACCACAATTTTTTTCCAGGAGAATACTTTTTAAGAAGTATCTGCAGAGGTGATTTACCACTGAGAATGTAAACAGAGTTGGAGACGTTCAGCTATCCTTTTCTGCATTAATCCAATTCCATTTTAGCTAACAGCAGCCCGATGTTCATTATCCTTCCAGAAGGTAACTCTTGCTTGCCAAATATATGCTTTTCCACTAGTTATTATGCTTCTAAGTATCTTCTCATTGTTTTCTGCTGCACAGCGTATTTTTTTAAAAAACAGGTTTTTTTGTAACTTTATTGTTGGTTTGAAACATAACACTGCAATTTAATTATGGAGAATAAAAGGAGTAACAGGCTAATATAGCAAATGTCTTTGGCTACTTTAGATTTTTTTTTCCTCAATTGCAGACCAGCAAATTCAGTGGGTTTTATAGATTAGAGCTCAAAAAGGCTGCCATGATAGGTAATGGAATAAGTCTGGCTTTTTGCATTCTCGTTTTAAAAAGGGATTTTTATTCCCTGCTCCTGCACAATCTACAGCCTTTTTGCTTTACCATTGCCCAAGTGGGCTTGACTGGCAATCTCAAATTTTATTTTCATCTCAGAGCAGAGACTATTTTGCACATGATTTTGTGCAGCACATACAACTCAGCTGCCAGGTTTGAGACTTTTCAACCATGGAGAACAGCCTGGTATCAAACCTGCAACCAGAACTTTATTGTGCTTGATGATGAACAGAGAGGGAAGAACATAAACTTACAACATAAGCAAAGGGACCAAAGTTCAAAGTGTAAAGTAGCAAGTAAGGAGTAAGGGAGAAAGGGAGGTATTCGACAGGCATACCGTACCATCTTGCAGAAAGATGCAAGCACCTTTCATCAGCTTGCATCATCAATCTAAAAATGTCCTGCAGAAGATTGTCACTAGTACTTTTGTGATGCCCAAAGAAAAAATATTTGTGGAACTATACCCCTCAAAGCTCAGCCCATCCCTCAAGGGGCTGTGCTTATTACAAAATCACATGCAAGAGAATTGCCTAGCTCCTTCTTGTGCATAGCTCTGGGAAGGAATATATACTATTGTTTGGCCTTATAATGACATTGAGATACTCTAACTACATGGAGTTATAAATGTCCCCATTTCAAGAAGCAAATTCTACTTTCTTCTTTAATTTAATGGGGATAAGAACATGGCCCTAACAGGGCAGAGAACACTGGCGCTCACAACCCCACAGACACTTTCCCCAACTGATGCTCTTCCATGATGAGTTACCAAAACATTTTTACCTAGTTCCCACTGTTATGGGCTTCTTGGGCCCCCTCCAAAATAAACATTACTGTCTTAATCACAGACAGATTCTAATCTGATTCTAATTCTTTTTATAGGATCAGTTTATCTCTAAATTTTGTACTGCTTTAGGACTAAAGTAGCAAGGAAATATACATTTACACAAAGAGTCTGTCTTGATCCTTTCATCCAAATTACATCAAGAAACTAGCCTGTGGAAAGAGCTAATGAACCAATCAGCATAAGAATACATTACAAATTTGAATTCTAATGCATAATGTCTAGATGCAGATTTATTATGTAATTATACATTTGAAGAAATTGAATATTTTTATATGATTGATTTTTCTGTTGCTGTAGTCTCTTGCAATGATCCCTTTAGCATTTAAGTTCCTAACTGCATTCCACAGAAAAGGTTTTGAATGAATGTTGCTTGACAGAGTGGCCTTCATTGACAAAGGCAGGAGGGTATCAATGAAGGAAAAGAGAGATGCCACAGGTAAGTACAAAGGGACTTCAAGCCCCTGGGATCCTCCTGGGGTCTCTTTGCATTCTTTGTTAACATGATGTTGGCAAGCTGCTTTCATGCAGTTCATGAGCTAATGCAATCTCTATGATATGTACCCCCAAGCAGTCCAGCACAGAAGCAAACTGAAGTGGCAATAAGCAATGAATCAACAACCCCTCGCTGAAATGACAGTGAACAATGAATTAACAGCCTGCTAGGGCATCCTTGAATCTGTGACTCCTGTGTCGTACGAATTCCTGCCCTACAAATGAAACATCAGTCTGCTTCCATTGCCAATAGAATCAGAATTAGGAAGTAGCCAATACAGAGTGGCTGTACTTACTTAGTCATATACTTACTTGTTTGAGCCATGCTATGCACTGCTCAATCCCAAGAGCCCTAAAACTATATATATATATATATATGTATATGTATATGTATATGTTACCTGTGGAACAAGAATCAAACGTACAAGTGTTTGCCCCAGGATTTATTACAAGTTGCACCTGGAGGAAAGGGCTGTCTGTCAGGGATGCTTGGAAACACATTTTAAGCTTGTGTTTCCAAAAAACTCTCGGCAGAAATGTAAAACTTAAGTAAATTGTACTCTCTACTTAAGCCATTCTTCTTCTCTCAGTGCTTGATTTTGAGGAGAACATGGTAGCAAAAGCTCACCAGTTTTACTTTAAACTCAGTCAAAATAAGGTAACTCCTGGGCAGGCAGTTGTAGCTCTGCACATTTGCCCGTGAGCCCAACAGCCAGACAGGTGCACTCACACACTCCCTCTGCTCTCTGCACTGGGCTAGGAGAAGAAACACCTATTTTGTCTTTGACGGTACCACAGGTGCCATATGATCCACACACCTCTGCTATGCTGTTTTTTGAGATTTCCTATCAAACTGACACAGCATACCAGACAAGCATGAGCTGTTACCATTAAAGTGGCTGGTTCCACTTCTATATAGATAAATATCTATAAATATCAGTCATGACCCTTTTTGCTGTTTGTGAAATTGGGAGACAAAGACACATGACAAAATGGGCTTCTGGGATACTCATTTTTTATTTATTTAACAGAGAACTTTTCTCATTCATTTTCTAAACAGGCAGTGTTATTTCAAAAAATCAGAAATGAAGTCATGATCAAAACCACACATAGAATAACTTAAATAAATATTTTTCTTTTTAAGATGATTGAAGTATAGGATAAATAAAATATATTATTTTGGACATTCTCCATAAACAGTTCATATCTAATAGTTTCTCCATTATGTATTCAGAAAATCAATATTTATTAAACTACTCTGTCACTGACTTTAGAGGAGCAAGTTGGCTGGAAAAAAATGAGATTTCACTGAAGAATAAACCTATAGAAATTATGTTTCTCAATGTTTATGCATCCTTAATCCTCTCCTCTCTCTTGAACTCAACCTACAGCAAACTGGTTTTATTTGAGCGGGACTGGAAGCTGTTGGTGCCACTGCTTAGTTTAGCTAAGGGACCAAGCAACAATGGAAAGCATTAGGGATCATCCACAAAGCTAACACTGAAGCTAAGCTCCTGAGAAACCATCCTCTGCAGAGTTGCTCTTTGTTCCTATAAAGGAATGTATTCACTTAATTCAGCCCAGAGATAGCCCAGCATTGGCTTCAATCAGCTAAACATAACACACACCCACTGCTTGCACAAGGAGAGGCTTTTGCTGTATTGAAGATATTAATCTAGGTCAACAGCCCAGAGGCTGTGGTGCCAGTCGTGCACATTGCTTATCACACAAGTCCTGTCTTACCCCAGTGGTTACTGCTCAGACTGACTTGGCACCTAAGGGAGTCCCTGTACAGCACTGCAAAGACCAGAGGAGCAAAATGCAGCTTCAACTCAGAGAACTCACAGCCTAGGATAATGTAACAAACAGTGGTGCTGCCCCACAACAGAGCAAGGCTGCCACAGCTGGAGCCGTGTCTTCTCTTCTTGCCACAGCACAGCACAACCCCAATGTCATAAAAGAATACAGCTGGAGCTCATCGTATTTTACATTATTTAGATGGACAAAGAGCAAATTTTAGTTCACTGCATTAGACATTGGCATTTTGTTTTTAAACACTGAGTTGAAGAACCAGTTTCCCTCTGGTCCTTCTCATCAATATCACTTCTCTCCAGAATTACTACAAAACACTGCAACAACCTAATATCCGCTTAAAATAAATGAGAAGCTTTGATGGTGATCTGCTCCATCTAACCTGAACTGTAATCCAGTCACTCTTTGTCTTTTTTTTCTTGTCACTTAAATATTGCCAACCCTATTTCACCTCACATCTTGTTTAATGTCTACCCTAAAAGCTCAGTTCCTACAGGCAAGTAGTTAAAAGAAAATCTTGTTTCACTTTGCAGAGTTTCTAGGTCTCATAATTGCACCAAAAGGCTTGAAAACAGGAATCATGTCAGCTTAAAGAAAGCAAATAAAAAACTCTAAGGCACTTTTTAAACAAAATTGTCATCACTTTTACAAGAAGGTTATAATCTGAAGAGGTGAGGTGGATGCCTGAGTCACAGAAATTTCTAAGTTCTTGGGGTTCAAATGTAAGGATTCCTCTTCACCTTCCTTTTCCTCTTCTGCTTTTCTACTCTTGTACTTGGTATGAGGAACGAAGATGCCCAAATTTCTGGTAGAAATCATCTTCAGCACGATTCAGAGCTTCCTCGTCTATGTAGACAGCTGGTCTCCGGGAAGCCAAAAAGTACTGCACTTTCCGCAGGCTCCATCCCATCACGTACTTCAGCCAGCCGCTGACAGCGGCTGTAGACCTGCCAACGCCAGCATTGCAATGAACATAGACAGTGTGTCCATTCTGCAGCAGCCCGTGCAGGAGGCAGACAGCTTGTGGCAACATCTGTATTCTTCCTAAGGTTAAAAACAAGGCACGTTCATTTGCACCGAACAAAGTCAGTTCGCAGCTGAGATTCTGCCTGTACAGCCTGATGAGCTGTGAAATATAATGGCAAACCTGACATATTCCACTTTTTTCTTTCTTTTCTCAAATGACCTTCTAGGCTAACTTGTTTTTTTCCTTATAGATAGATCTATATAGATAGATCTATCTATAAGGATATAGAATCAGATATAGAATCTGATATAGAATATAGCAATATAGAATCAGATCACACAAAACTGTAAAATGCCCCAAGTCTTCTCTAAATATACATTCTGATAACATCAGATGTGTGCGGCATATTCATTTTCAAAGGAACTGAGACAAGGCAGCACATTATAGAGAACAGCACAATTTACATAGTGTTAAAATTAGCAAGCCAATAATGAAATGGGTTTTTTTTAATACTAGGTGTTTGTGAAGGTACCCTACATACTGCTGATTTCCAAAACATTGTAATGAAGGCCATCAATTCAATAAGGGAGGGAGAGCAGAAGAACATTTCACTGTACAACTTAAAACTGTTATGATTTCATTGTGTACTAAGCATACAGTTAAACAACACAGAACAGCCTTTCTCACTCCCTAACGGATGAATATACCATATTTTCTGACACTTCTCTTCTGGCTATCCTGGGAACCAGAGCTGCAAACAGCAGACTTTTTCCCATGGCACATATGAGCACTGACATCATGCCCTTTCAAATCCCTGTTTGAAGGTCTCCTGCCTTCCCTGATGTCCTGTTGCTGATATGACAGTTATCTATTTGGGGCAGTGGTATTTCACTGTGTTGAAGGCACTCTCTTCTGCTGGCAGGCCACTCACTTGGAAACACACTCACTTGCTAACTTTCTGGCTGGAAAAAAAGACTGAACTGAGCATTCCAATCAAGGACTTAAAAGTAGTAGTAATTGATGTTACAGCTCAGGTGCTATGAGCATTTTCAATTAATTGCAAACTATTATATAAATATCTCTGTGGAGTTTCATCAGACTGGGATACCGCAGTTAAAGAAAAAGTGTTTGTTGGGAAGGGAACAGCAGACACAGAACTGTCTCTCCATTTTTAATCAGCAAAGGTGACAAGCTGCCCTGCTCTGCAAACTTGCAGTCTTCCACCTACACAGCATATTTTCATTATATAGGCTGAACTCAAGCTGAAAGCAAAAATAGTCAAGCAGTTATTGATGTCAGATGGCTTTAAACTCAAATACACATAATACCGCCAGACACAAAGTACTTCAGATGGCCTCTCTGCCTACAAGAAAATATGAATAATTTGTTAAAGACAGCACACAAAGAAAATATACCTTGTGTGCCAGTTTTAATTTCATGCAAAATGTACACAGAACTCCTCCCTGCCCCAACTGTCATGAAAGTGACAGATTAGTAACTCAAAGTGTTTGTTGCTATTAATTCACTGCAAGAGTGACATGAGCATTACCTTCAGTGCTCATGTCTGCAGTTGGCAGCCAGACATAGGCAAGACCTTCTTCCTTATACAGTTTCATGAGGATTTCGGGGCTCATGGGTTCTGCGTAGCGGTTGCAGCCCCAGGAATTTTGAACAATGTCGGATTCAGTCTGGAAGTTCATCACAGCTGTAACACCCAGCTCATGCTTCAGCTTGATGGTCACGTGCTCCAGCTGCCGAGGGCAACTTCCCAGCCAGATGTTTGGCAGAATCCTAGCATTGAGAAAACAATGCAGTGGGATTGATTACAGTATCTTAGGGAAACTTCCAAGTTCAGCAGTGTTTCAGTTCCAAACCTGCTTGACATCATCACACAAACACTGCTAAGCACAGACTTTTCATGTCAGGCAATAAGAAACTTCTTGTTTCATTACAACTTATTTTGTTACAGTTGAGTTGGTGATGTCTGATGCTGAGGATCAAGCTCATAGATTACCCCAAAGAGCCAGATGAACTGAGAAAAAGTTTCAGGGCATAGTTATAGCACAGGTCTCCAAGGCATCGTTCATCACTAAGTTTGCAGTAGAAGCTTACTAACATCAGGAATTAGAATAAGAAAACTCTGAAGATTCATGCAATTTGCACACAAACACATACACAAACACACACACACACACACACAAACGCACAACCCCAACAATAAAACCCAAAAAACAACAACAAAAATCCTAAAGAATTCACATGATCCAGATCTGCATTACTTTAGTAATAAGTAAAACATAAAGAAGTCTTCCAACTCTTTAGCTACCACTATAATGAGGGAAGTATGGAAAAAAAGCATTTTGAACGACCCTTCTGTGATGAAAATTAATAATTAATGAGTAATTTTCTTCTAATTTTTCTCTGATCTCGTGGAGTCTAGTGGGAATCAAATACAAAATTACAATACATGTATAGCTTCCCTCAAGGCCTGAAGGACCAGACATTTTTCAGGAAAACAAGAGGTTTACGTAGGATGGGAAAGTACCAGAAATATGGTTGTTTATCTAAATCAAACTTCCAAGACTTCTATGGTTTTCCCATTGCTAATTATCATAAAACTATTGTATACTTCAACAGATGTTGACATTATAAACTGAATATTAAGAAACTTGTTTTCAAATTAGGGAATTTAATATGCACATGCAATTAAACTAATGGTATCTACAATGGATTATTCAGATGCTCAAATTATTAGTGATCTACTTTAATTTCTTTACACTTCCATTAACTTCAATTTCAAATGTGCAATCCACAAACTACACAAAATATCCCTGCACTTAACATAAAACTTTGCAAACCTTATTAACTACAACAAATCTGTAACATACTAACTGCAAACTTAGCAAACACTATTAAGTACAAATCTACAACAAAAGCAATATCCTCAAAAATAAAATGCCTGCCATGCATGTCTTATGATCTTTCCCAATTTTAACCTCAGCAAAAAAATAAGGAAAGTTTTATGTTTTTTCAGGAGCCTATAAAGCACTCTGAAATTATCTGGTAGCTCTTTCCATTTTACTGTCACAGTAATAAGTACTAGCATTTAATTAAGACCTGTAATTGACTGTAATTATTAAATCCTGCTATATTAGTACTGCAATATTATCAAAAAGAAAAATTCAGATTCCGGAAGCACTAATAATTATTGTTTCCTGTTTGTAAGCTGCATCCATGGTGAGTTGCATACTAGCCACACAAACACAGCCTTTGTTAACAGCCCCAGTTTCAATGGGACAAAAAACATGATCTCAATATATGGTAACTGAGACCAATTTAAACAAATATATTACATAGCAAATAACCATTTCAACCATGTTCCAACAGTGAGATCACTTGAAAAGATTTGACTTAGTTTTTGTTTCACATACATGTTTGTGAAAGAACTGCCCAAAATCCAACGTAACCAGCTCATGCATTCTCACTGACAGAGGGAGAGGCAAAGGTCCATGGCAACAGCTGCTGCACTGCCCCCCTTCCCATGTGCCAGCCCCACAGCAACCCCCATCCTAACCTGAGCGACAGACTGCTGTCAGGATTCTGCCAGAGGAACCTGCCACAATGACTAGAGCATTTCAAGGTGGTGAATGTAAGCTAAAGTGCCCTAACAGATGCTGACAAATGGCTGGAGATGAGCAATGCCCACAAAACTCCATTCCCGGGACAGAGAAATGGCAATATCACTAATACCTTGTGACAATATGATGATATTATTTCAAGAAGAAGAACGTTAGTACCCTTCCTTCAAAGACTTTCCTGGAGACTCGTGCATATGTAATTCACTTGATACTTTATGAAACACCTAATGCACTAAATTATTTTGATGAGAGAAAAAAATGTGTGTTTTCTAGGATTTGATTGAATTAAAAGTGACTAAAGCGTTCCTGATATAAATAAAATTCTGGGTAGTGCCCTTGCTTACTGATAAACCAATGCTTTATAATTTTTTCCCCCAATGATTTTTTAATGGGTGAACATCAGAGCTGTGCTGTTGGCAAGACCCCTGGGATATAGACCATTTGTTTATTTTGCTCTTGAAGCCTAACAGGTCTTGTACATGTCAAGACCTCCTGTATTGCACAACACTAATTGCATTTATTGAACAATCTGAAGAGTTTACCAAATTTTTATCACTGTCTTTCCCCATAATTAACGAAACTAATGGAGGTATTCAGAGAATGACCTAAGAGATGTATTTAGGACAGGCAGTTCTTGTGAACTAATTTTATGATCACGTCCTAAAGTTTAGCTTTTGCAAGGACCAAGACCTAGCCTTGACCTTGGTCTACAAGCCCCTTATCTACCCACCTACAAATAACTGTAATTCTTGGTCTTGCTGGCCAGGGCTTAACCACCCTTTTACCACACAGAAAACAGTACTGCAGAGCTGTCCTATCAGCCAATATATGTAAAAGTTCTAGGATACTGCTGCATAGTACCTATATTTCTATTTGCCTTTATCTAGTTTTCAAACCTTACCTTTTTCTGACATCAGAAGGAAGGAATAAAAGGGGTTAGTGCATGTGCGAGTACAGAGACTAATGGAGAGTTTAGCAGCTATATTTTATATATTGATTTTTTTGATAGTCCTACTGAGTGCTTCATTATGCTAAGGATCAGGAAAACATACATATTGAACCAAGCGAGAATGTGGTAATTTCATTTTTACATCTCTTTCCTTAATGATATAACTTTTAGTTTTCCTTTTC
Source organism: Tichodroma muraria (assembly GCA_013390105.1). Taxonomy (NCBI): domain Eukaryota; kingdom Metazoa; phylum Chordata; class Aves; order Passeriformes; family Sittidae; genus Tichodroma; species Tichodroma muraria. The sequence goes on along the minus strand of WAAG01057472.1, from coordinate 2,897 downwards.
CATGTGGTACTTCTGCCACTGAACTTCAGTAGGTAGCTAGACTTTTAGCCACAAGACTGTTTGGCATGGGAAAGAGAGTTCTTTTACGTTCCCCTCTAAACTGTCAAGTTATAGTGCTCTGAGCTCTCTGACAGCCACTGCTTTCCAGCTCACATGTGGGTGTATTCCAGTAGCAGATTATGTGATCCCTAAGCACATCAAAAAAACATTAGGAAATTATTAGTGATCAATAGACCTTTAATCTTATCAGCCAAACCCCTTTGATGTTCCCAAAGTATCAAAACAGGATGGTGTTTTAGCAAAATTCTACTTGAAATTTTGCTTTAATATAAAAATGGCACTTTGCCATTGTACATCTTTACTCTCTGCATCAAGGATAATAAAGCATGTTTAGCTCCAGAAGACATGGTAAATTCAGTCAGAGACAGTTTATCCATGAAGAAATCACCCAGAGTGATTTAAACATCAACAATATTTAGCAATTTTCTGAGATTAAGACTTGCAGATTGTCTATAAGCTTTCTTTATAGTTACTTTCTGTCAGCTACTTTCAGCCAGCCCTGCACTTCAGTTCTCCACCAGCAGTATGGATACAATATTTACCTACCCTAAGGGGACTTTTAAGAGTCCAACAGATGAATTAACGTGACAAGCTTGAGGTTGTGGTAACAAGGACTAAATGTTAGGCAAATATTATTCAGTTTATTTTTACAGAGCCCAGACTGAAGGCTGACATATTTAAAACCTGCTTTTTTACTTATAAACTGAGAAAACCAACAATTACGATTAAATACCAACAAAAATCATTACCATGGAGTAAATATGGAACACCCTGCAAACACTTGTACACCTATTTTCCAGCACACTTAAATTATTTTTAATGATCTAGACATATATTGTGTTTGTTGGCTTTCCCCCAGGACCCTGCACAGTCTAGATTAAAAAATAACAATTCAGAACGAATGCATATAAAATAGCAAATGCATTCCATTTAATCAATGTGTATGCAAATGGTCTTCCCATCCCTAAGGAGAGAATGAGTCTGAGGCAATGAAAAATTAGCATTGTGAAACTTTTTTTTTAATGGTGCAGACTAATTTTCAAGCTGGTTAACAAAGCATGACACACCATACCTTTTAATCTCAGTGCAGTACAAAACCAGCCCAGCAACTGTAATTGTAGGGATTTGATTCTCAGGGAAGGTGACCTGACCTAGGGGAAGACACCAGGTTACTGCATCAGGCAGTCAGCTCTTCCTCCAAGACACCAATGACTACTCGGCTTCTTCAGCAGCTCCTGCTCTACTTTTGCTAGTAATGCCTTGAGACAAACAGATCCTAAACTGAAATTCCCTTAAAATGCTGAGTTGCAAGCTGGGATGACTCAGGTACTGCTTCCAGATCTGAGCAATCATCAGTGTACTAGGAGGAGGCATCTTAGAATCTACCCTGAAATTAATCTACCCTCTAAGAGTCATAGTTCTTACAGAAAAGGATAGGATTTGGCACTTTAGGGACACATTTCATCAGAGTATCTATCAGGTACTGACAGATGTCCTTTTATCCTGATAGTTGCCAGCTTTAATCAAAAGAGAGGACTTTGCCAAACCGAGGAAAAATAGCAGGGTATTTGTCATTGGTTATTGGCAACAGTGATCCATCAAAGATGCCATTTGTTTATACCAGTGGTAGTCTATTATTTTAAATGAAAAGTGATGGATTGAATCATCCCTCAGTGCCTGTGTGTTAAAGCTTGCACTCCACTTGTCTACACCAGATTTCCTTAGATCCTGTTAAGCATCTGATGACAGTGAGACAAGTACTAATAAATACATATAACAAAATAGAGCAATTTAGCTGAAACAACAAACAAAACAATAACTAAATTGACTCTGTCCTGCCTCGACTCATTTCCTCAAAGTATAGCATACAACCATAGCTAAGTGGAACTTGCAGTAAAACTTACTCTGCATTCCCAGAAGAGCAACATATACAATTCAGTCAATTTACCCCCAGCATTTTGTGTTGCTTCTAGGCATACAGAGTGGTTTTTCCCACCAATGTAGTGCTATTACCCTGGTACCACTAAAAGCAAGCAGCCCAAAGGGAATACAGGCCTGAAGTACAACTCAGTTACAGACGATTTTTGCAGCACTTGAACTACTAGAGACTGTTTCCAATTACACTGCATTTCTATTTCCTCCCCTGATGGCACTGGAGTAGGAACTCATTCAGAATTCTTTCATAAGGTGGATTTTTAATGGAAAATTATGATCTGTCCAACAAAAAGCTTCACAGAAATTTTCAACTTTCAGCCAAATTTAAACTAGTTCAGAGACCAGATGTCTGTTCCCTGTCTCATTTCACACAAAAAAAGAGATTTCCAGAAGTATTGCTTTGGGCATATTCAAAATGAGAATATAGGAAATCCTACCATCTACAGCTGAGATGCTCTTTCATCTTTTCTGTATTCTCTGCCTTGTGACAAGGCACATCACTTTAAATGGCAATACCACTGGATTATGATGACCCAGAACTATCATCCTGCATGGGCTCCTTCTTTTGCCTTTGGCATCCTTCTAACATCATATAGCAACTTATTCAAAGATCTGTGTGTGCCTTCCCTGAAGTAGCAAATTAGACATCTCAAATTAGACATCAAGCCTTCTTTGTTCTTTTCTCCGAACACGTGTCAGTGGGCACTTCCTAGGAATCAGAAAAGGTTCCTGTACTTTTGTCAGAGCAATCTAGAAACATTACTTGGATTGCTATCTAATGTCCTGAAATGCATTCACAGAGAAGGATTTTCAAATGACCAGATTCTGTTCTACAGTGGAAGATCTGAGCATGTTCAAATATTCTTTGATATGTAGAAAACACACTGATTACTATTCTCATC
>WAAG01057468.1:1039-18942 GCA_013390105.1 Tichodroma muraria | reverse complement strand
GCGCCTGCGTGCGCGCCGTCGGAGCGGCTCTTCCGAACGGGCACAGCGCCCCCTGGCGCCCGCCCGGCCCCGCAGCGCCCCGCCGTGCGGAGAGACCTGCTCCGTGTCCCCGCTCCGTGTCCCCGCCGTGCGGAGAGACCCCGCTCCGTACCCGCGCCCCCGCTCCTCCCCGACGGCGGTCGGAGAGCCCCCGCTCCTGCCCGGGGTCCGTGCCCCCGTTCCGCCCCGGCGGCGGGCAGTCGGGCCGGACGGGGCGGGCCGGGACCCGCAAGCATTCCTCGCCGCGGAAGGACAGGGTCGGGTGCGGGGAATGTCGGGCGGAGCCGCCGGGAGCGGCTGTCCGGATTTGTCTTGGGGCACCGGCGCCGCCGCCACTCCCTTCCCGGGCCCGTCCTGCCGCTTTTCTGGGGGCCCTGGTCGGGCAGCCCATCGCCCCGGCATGCCGCCGCTCCCTCCTCTCCCGAGCCTCTCCTCGCCATGGGCACAGAACGGCCCTTAGCCCAGCGGCGATGTCGCCCCCGGGGGTGCACCCCGGACCTCGAGTCCGTGCGCCGCACCAGGGCTCAGCCCCGCTCCCTCCACAGCCACCGCAGTCTCGCTGGAGAGGGAAATTTCATCCCCACCCGTGGCTTGGCCCAGCTCGCCCAGCACCACTCCTTCTGTGGACTTTGGTGGGAGCCAGATGGTGTCTACAGCTGGACAATGGCAAGCATGGAAATAATAGCAGCCTAAGTATTCTGACAGTAAAAACACCGAGCTGCTTGGAACGGCAAGGTCGGATACCAGCTGCGAAGTCCTACTGGCCTGTGGTGTGCATGTGGGAAGGTTGCTCAGCCCCTGTTTCTAACCTGAGATTCGCCCTGGGGCTGCCAACCTGCCCCACAGCTCCTGGTGCCCTGGTGGGAGCGCTGGTGGGAGCATGGCCCTGGGCTGTGGCAGCACTGTCAGGTCACCTGTGTCACACAAGGCCGCAGCCCCAGCCAAGGAGAAGGAAGCCTCTCTCAATCAGACCAAGCAGTGAAAAATGTATTTTATAAAACATATTTTTACTTTCATTCTTGGGGTTTTGGTCATCTTGGGGGAAGCAAGGAAAGGCATTATTTAAATAGTTGTAGCTGCTGGGGATTATTTTCTAAATTAACAATAGTAATTGTGCCTGCCAAATCCAAAGTTGAGGGGATTCATTTATTTCAACTCTCCAGACAATAGCTCAATTTTGGGTTTCATATTGCAAGCTCTGAAAACCAAATAGTGGGACTAATGTTAAAAAAAAATAATTCAAGCAACATCAATTCATCAGACAAATCCAGCTCTTTCCTCTGTCTCAGTTTAACTTGCACTTAGAAAAGTTGCTGCTCAGCAAAAAAAAAGAAAAAAATTTCCTTTTTAACAAAATGAATGCATCATACATAAAACATCACGGACCATACAATTAGTAAGCAAATGTAAGAGTTCAGCTCAGTTCATAATTATTCAGCAAACCTATTCAGAATGATTTTTTCTCCCTGCAGCAATCTACTGTGTGGGCTCATTACCACTGAAAATCTAACGAAGAAACCACCACAGAAACTGCACAAAATAAGCCCATATGCTTGAGACACTTTAGCTCAGCCAGCCCTTAGCAAGAGTCTCTCAAACCCTGACACGGAGGGAACCCAAGCTCACTTCTCTGCGGTGTTTGCACTCCCAGCTCTCCAAAGGGGTCCTGTCTTTAGGGCAGCTTCAGGTACTTCAGTTGTAGCCACTCCCTTGTCCTCCGTGGTGCCACCAACGCCTGCTCCGTGTCACACAGCAGCCCCGGTGACGGGCCTTGTCCCTGGAGCAGAGGCTCCCAACAGCCACTTCACAAAAGAGCTGATGGGTTTCTCTTGGCAAATCCTTTCACCGAATTCCCCGGGATTTCCCCGAAATCTTGGGATTTCTCTTCCTAGCAGGGATATTCGGTGAAAGGAATTGTAATATTTTGAAAGACAGGTCTCCAAATCTGGCAGCTGACATTTCCAGGAGTTTCCAGCATTTCTGCTTGGAACAGTTTAGGGTAACTATTGTATCTCCTGTCTCTCAAACTACAGCGAACGTGGTGGTGGAACGGACGCAGGAGGCAAATGTGTAAAATCATTAGATGAGCTTGTGAGTGCAGGGAGCGCAGAGCCAGCTCCCGAGGGAAGGCGTCACTCCACAGGGGATAGTGTCTGTCTGTGTGCATCTGCCTGAGCTCCTGAGGACAGGAGGATTTTGGGGTTTGGAAGGGCTCTGTTCTGGGCAGGTCCCAGGGCCCCGCGTGGTTCAGGCTGTGCCCGGAGCGGGCAGAGCTGCTCTGCACATGGTGCCTCACGGGGATTTGCTGCCAGCACGGTCACACTGCTGAGCTGGGAGGCACCAGCTAAAAAGCAACATGTAGGGACTTCCAGCAATCCGACCTCTGCCACTCCTTGTCCTTCCCTGCTTGAGTGTCTGGAGGTGACTTGGTTTGTAATTGAGATTAAAGACAATTATATCTGCGAAAACTGATTTGCATTCAGTTTCTGGGAAGTTCACCTTGCCGCTGTAAAAATTTCATGCTTAGTTTTACCAACAATGTGGTTTCTGGAAAGACTGAACCAAATTCCTTCAGACACTTTACTGCTTCCCATTTTTAAATATGCATAGCTGAATAAACAGAGCTAAGGGGCTAAAACCACCTCAGTCATTTCCCATAGGGATAGACAGCAATTTCAGAACTTAGCCCCTCACAGGGATTTTCCTGTCTGGTTCTTCTGCAAGCTTGGTTCAGTTGGTTTTAGTTCCTTTACACAGCGACAGCCTTATATTTTTTCCTGTTTGGGTTTACAGGTTCCTCAGTATAGATCATGATATTTTCACAATATCAGTTTTTATCACAATACCTCTTTTTTCTTTTGCCAATTTAGTATATCAGGTGCCCTTTATGCCACTTAGGTGAAAACTTTTGCAGCACATGGAACACTTTGGTGTACATCTAATGAACACCAAAAGTATGTTTTGATCAAACATATAATTTGGATGACTAAAAAACAGGATAGTGCTAAAATGATCCAACACTGACAGCGTACATTACTAAAAACATAGGAAACCATAAAGCAATTTTTCCTGTCCATAGCACAGTCCACTGCTTGGGCTTTTCTTTTTCCCCTTCAAATTCCCATCTCTAAAACACATATGTAGGATCAGACATTACATTGGGAAGGGGATATTAAAAAAAGAAAATTTATGTACATATATACATACAGCACAACAATATATATATACACACAGCACAACAGAAATAGACAGAAGTTTAAGTAAAAGTTTTATGTTTCCTAAAATAGCTCAGTGAAACATAAATAACAAAATGGCACCTCTCTGTATGGCTAATCGGTGTCTAACTCTCCTCAGTGTTTTATGGTGGAGCTTGTGTGATCAACTTTGTTCTGCTGTTTTCCTAAACTTGAACCAGGTGGGAATTTATGTAAGCGTGGTGGTGCAAGAACAATCTTTGAGCATCTGGAAAGTCTGGCTCACCGTGGGTGATGCCAGAAAACCACCAAAGTTAATTCATTTTTCATCATCTTATAAATTGAATTACTGTGAAAGGAGAGGACCAGAGGGTGTTTTATAGAGTCCTGATGACTTAATTTCCCCTAAGTATTACCTTCATGAGAGCACTCGCCTTGGTGCTTCCTCTTCTCATCCTGCCATCCCCTGGGATGCCACACGCCGCAGTTCCGTCCTCCCCTTGCCTCCCTGTGAGGACAGCGCTGGGCGCAGCGGGGCCACCGGGGCGGGTTTGGAAGTCACCGGCTCTCGGGAGGTCACGCACTGGGGGCCGGGTTGGCTTCTCCTGGAGAACCGCCCCCAGGGCTGCGTGTCCGAGCATCCCCCGCGTTCCGCTGTCCCCTGCTGACCGCTGCCATCGGTCCCGATGACGGGACTGGGGGACTCGCTGGCTCGCGGGGCTCCCTGCCTTCGGCCCCTGACCTGGCTCTGCTGGAGAACACACTGCTCGTCCTGGGCTGACCGGGATGCTCGAGATCGTGGGGCCCAGAACTCAAAGCCACCAGGCAAATAAGCTGCTCCTGTGTTTATTATTTATCGGTTTACTTCATAAGATTTAACAGCACGACGTGCTTTCCTGGGCCACTGGTGAACCTTGGCTCACAGTCCTGACTTTTCCAATTTAAATCCAGTGCCCCTGCCCACACAGTGTAGTGAAGAGGCATCCCAAGGCAGCGAGCACCAGGTCCAGCAGCATGAATTCATCTGCCCCGCTTAAAGAATTACTTGCTTGCCAGCAGGAATTACTCCAGCACTATTGGCTGCTCCACACAGCTGGCCCGGCTGCCCCTGCTCCTCTCCAACAGCCTCCCATCTCCCCGCCAGAAGCACAAAGGGTTAACGATCTCCTGCTGCCCATAACCATCGCTCCTCCACCATCACGGCCCCTCAGCATCTGTACAAAGGGCCTGGTTTAATCCGAGTTGCAGACGACTCACATTGTACTCGCAGCCTCGGAGTGATGTCGGGTGATCAGGTTTCCAACTAATATCCAAGGCACAGCCCGAGCACTGAGCAGGAACAAAGGCACCTTTGTTACTGAAGAAAAAAAATCCCCTGAAGATATTAGCAGTGCAGTAGAGTTCAAACTGTTAAATGATTCAAATATTATTTAATGAATACATCTGAAATGAGGTCTCACAACCCAGAACACTTTTTAGATCATCATTTACAAAGAGCCGCCTCTTCGCTTACTTCTTTATGAAGTTGCTGCTTTCAGATTTCAATTACGGTCATTTTGCTTCCAGCCTTTTTCAGGGACTTCCTATGTTGGTGTAGCTCAGTTCTTTTTATGGTTCAGTTTAGCCAGTGACTACCGGGTTTTTCAGAAGTCCTGATAATCGCATTCCTTTAATTTACCTTAGACTGTGTCTCTGTGTGAGAAACAAGGCAGACAGAGCCTTTTGCAAGAGCAACAGCATTAGGTGTTGTTTGAGAGGGTGCTAAAACCAAGCTTATAAAACAGAAATTTGGTAAATAAGCATATGAAGATTTTAGATGGGATTGGAGAAGCTCTATAGGTCAGGTTCAACAAATACCTCAGATTTCTTGTATGCCTTGGATATGCAATTCTAAACCAGAAAGCCGTGTAATTTTAGAGAGAAAAATTAAAGAATAAAGGTAGATTGGGCTCAGGAAAGAAATGTGTCTCCAACCTGAGGAATAAAGTTTTAGAATTAAATTAGGGCTTACTGTGCTTATAGCAATAAGAAATCCAAGGCTGCTCTGAGGCACGGACGGCAGATATTGTCCCTAAAGGGTAACAGCAGCACATCTGGGGCTGTGCTGGTGCCTGCTGCGAGGTTTTTAAAAAATACAGCATAACTAGCAAAAGTAGAGAAAGAGCACCAGAACAGAGTGACTACAAGTATCAGAACAAGTACCAGCATACCAGCCATAAAAGGCACGGGGCAGTGGCAGAAATTCCTCCACACACTGTCTTCAGGTGCACTACAAAGAAATCACATCCCCTCACACCAGACACCCTCCAGGCTCTACTGCCAGGGGCTGGGACCTCAAATAGCCACTGCTGAGGAGACAGGACAGCAACACTGGATTTCACTTAACTCAGATTAAGGGTCCTCATGCAGGTGATGCCTCAGGTGGAAGCAATTGAAAAATCTGCCTCCAAAACCTGGGCTTGACACATTATCATTATAATCTTTAAGATTACTGTGTGTGCCAGAACTTTGTTTGTGGTAGGGTTTGCACATTGAATTCTGCCCACAGCCAGCAATAGGGAGAAGAGGAGGCTCCCAGGAATGAAATGTCTGCAGCCATCACTCTGGATAATCTCTGCTTCCCAACAATTATATGCTGTTGATTAAAATTCATTTTCCATATCAATTCAAGCAAGTAGAAAGTCTTTCATTAAAAGTTACAAAACTTGAAAGAAAATCTTTTCCCAATGACTTTCTCAAGACAATTCAACAGAGAAGACTCTTGAAGTGTACTAACTGAATAAAAACCACAGCAACAGCCTTGTGCTTCAGATTTTGCCATAAAACCACAGCACCGCATTTCAAGGACATGATGTAGCTCCTAAACACAGCTGAATCGACTGAGGCTTGGAAATGCAGAGTAAGTTGTCTCTTATAGGACATTTTCAGAGTGCTCAGAGAGTATTTTGAAAAAGAAAATCCCAAAAACCCACAAAGTCTCAGCAGATTTTTTCCCTGACATTTCTCAGTCTATATGTAAAGGTAAAAGACAGAAATCATTCTCCTTTCTCTTCACTGATTAAAAATCCTCCAGAAAGAAAGCAAATTCCTTACAAGTCCCCTTTAGATCACACTTGTGTACAGCCAAGTGATGGATTTCAAAGGTTACTGCTGGAATATGGTTCACAGCAGTCTATTGCAGTGAGTAACTATCACGTTTACATATCCATTATATCAAAACTACGTTACACTTCCACTGCTTCCTGTTGGTTCACCATCTGGAAGCTAAACAAGCTGGTAGTAAAGACAGAATTCAATTCTGCATCTACCAAAGGAGCCATACGAGCCTTCATTTGCAGCAGGGGATTGCACAAGCTGAGCAGGCAGAACCCTGCCCCAGAGCCAGCACTGGGCCCGCCCCGAGGGCAGCTCAGCCAGCCCCAGGAATGGGAGCAGCCAGGGAGGGACACCCAGAAGCCCCTCAACACCTCCGGTGCCCCGTGGGAGGCACCTCCCACCTGCAGCCTCTCCTCCTGCCCGGTCCCACCTGTGCCAGCCCAGCACCTCGCAGTGGGCAGCCACAGCAGAGTCCTCCCTGCTCACGAGTGTCAAGGTTCCAGGGCCTGCTCAGCCTGAAATCCCAAACCAAACCCAGTCCCGGGTGAGAGCGGCCTTTGGGACCCCAAACACCAGCTCAGGAGCAAAATATGAGTGCCTGAGATAAGAGACAGAGCTTTTTATGATCAAATTTATTTAATTAAATTTCATTGCCTGCTTTACTTGTCAGTCGCGCCAGAGACTGCCAAAGGAATCTAAACATTGTACATTCACTACAAGATTCTCTCAAATTTTCACAACTAGTCCAAGTCCATGGAAGTCACAGGGCCCTTTTCCCTCTGCGTTGCAACACATTAACGATGGCAGGACACAAACTCCAGCACTGAGACCTGAGCCCTTGCGTTCCAGGGGTCCTTCAATGACCTGTGTGTGTGTGCCATGTGGATTTTCCAACCCAGCCTCCTGGTGGTACGGGACAAATAACCCCTGAACTAGCCCAGAAAGGAAACCAGACTCGTTCCTGTGGGGCTGGAGGGTGGGAGGGTGCAGCCCACAGGTGAGGCACTGGCACCGGGCAGGTGTGGCAGTGCCAGCGTGCTCAGCACCACAAGGTGCACAGCACACCTGGCCCACGCTGCCAGTGCAGGAATGCTTTGTCACTGATGGTAACAGAAATCAGATCGCTCCTGGGAAGGCAGGCAAGGCTGGCCCGGCCAAGGGTGCTGGGAGGAAACCAGGCATTAATAGATCTTTATCTAACTAGTGCTTTTAAAAATACCTTTCCTTTGATCTAACAAGCATTAGGATAATGTCCCCCTATTATGTGCTCTGAATAGCTCCTTAAACATGCCAAAGACATTTTCCCTATGGAGTTTCCTAGAGGAGGCATTTGTTATCCCAGGGGCTCTCACACATCAGCCCCTCACAGACAGCAGGGAAACATGTCAGGGGCTACAACTGAAACTGTCATCCTATCTGAAAGTCTACATCTCCCAAAGTGTATTTCCAACATGAAAACAGCTAAAAGCACAATTACAGTCCATTGCTGTGTGTGAAATCCAGAATGCCTGCATGACTTCCAGAGGGAAGCTCTGGAAAACAGCAACTGCACTGGTAGGAGTATGCCTGGAGGGAAGGGCTGACCCAGTCCTCACTGCCCAGCCTAAGATACACTGGAAAATGCTCTACAGGTACTGTCAGTGTACTTGTCTAAAAAGCAGCTTCTGGGAAATTTCAAGTTGCAAATTACTTTATAAATCACAAGCCATTTTTCCTTAATCTTGCCAATTTTAATGAAGAAAACTGTTAGCATTTCAATGTACAAAAGTCCAATAAAACATGATCTTTTTTTCTTTTAAATCAGTGAGTGGGTAAAGTTTGGGTTAAATTTATTCAACAGTAAAAGTCTTCCAATTTCCCCTAACAGAAATTTTTTTTTTCTGATTTGACTAGAGGATAATGACAATCCAGAAATAAATAGCTATAAATACATTCATTGTTCCTATTCCAAAAACTCATCACATAGGGAAGACATAAAACTGAAATTAACTTGTTTGAGTGTTCCTTTACAATGAGAGATGGACAAGTTAGAGCAGAGTGACCTGGACAGGAGAGAAAACGAGTAGGGCAGAAATTGGTCCAGTATTGACATTCATGAACATACCAGTTAGCAAAATTCATCCTTTAAATGACACTACTCGGTTGATTTTTTTATTTGCTTGGGGTATACATAATGAAAGCAGTTTCCTTGGAATCTTTGCTAGGACAGGTATAGCACCCAGAGCCACTGTAACCACCCCTTCTGTCTGCATGTGTATGTGTAGTTATATACAGAGTCATGCACCCACACACACAGCCAAGATCCGGCACCGGCGTCCCTCCGGCGTCACTCGTCATTGGCAGCACTCGTTCCTCTCACTTGGCCTTGGTTACGCAGCTGTGGAGAGAGGAAGTGCAATTTCTGCATTAGCAGCTTCTTCAGACAGAGCTCCAAACATGCAGGGAGATAATCTCCAGGGAAAAGCAGAACAGGGCCTCAGAACACCACCGGGACTGAGAGTCGCACCAAAGCAATGCCGGCTCCTGAGGGAATCGCAGCGGGAGCTGTCCTTGGGCACGACCTGCCCCCAGGGGTGGGAGCAGCTCCCTTCACTGGGGAGCCCTCACAGATCAGTGGGATGTGGCACCCTAGGGCTGGGACGTTACAACAGTCCCCGTGAGGAACAGCGGCACGGAAGTGCTGGGCACCAGCACCAAGAGCCTGTAACTCCTGGAGAAGCTGCTCCCCCAGTAACGGTTCTGACACAGTTTAGTGTCTGTAAAGACCGGGTGGAACTGGATTTCAAGAACTGAATGTGTTTGGAAGGTGATGCTCCACAGCTTCCCTAAGTGACACGGACCAAGTCCACAGATCCCTTTGCTACTGCGTGTGCAGCAAAGCGATGCTGGCGTGTCCGAGTGGTGCCCAGAAGGGGCGAGCACGTCCCACACCTCAGGTGCCTGCACTGGGTGAGCATCAGGCATCAGGGCAGGTGGCCAACGCCACAGGAATTCTGCTCCCAGCCTTAGTGCCTTCATCAGTGCCCATCTGGTGTGTCCTGGGCACTGTGAGTCAGTCCCACCTGCTGATCACCACACCACTACCGAGCAGGAGGAAGGTAAGGCCCACATGGGTTATGTGGACATTAAGATGATTTCTGCTAGCAATTCCCATCCAAAAGAACATTAATCCCTCTTCTCCTTTTCCATCCAGCAGTTGACTTACACAGCTCGCTTTGCCTCAGAACCTACAGAGAACTCCTCTAGACGTCCGCAGCCAAAGTGCCTCGAACGGAACCCTTCTTACGCATCTGAAGTGAAATAAAACGTGAGCTCCACACACAGAACCTGCCACGCCGTGGTTAGTATGAGAGAAGGAATGACCTGCAGGGCCAGGATCTGCTTCTCCCTGGCCAGGGCCAGGACTAGCTACAGCTCAGGGGGTTTGGCCATGGTATGGTATTTCTTTTTGGCAAGGAGACCTGGGAACTGGAGAGCAGCTGTCAACAATGCTGCTTGAATTTTTACCAAGCCCACGATGCTCCAGCTTGGAATCACTGCTCAGGATACGCAGTGTTGCATCTCTACCCTCACACAGGCATGAGAGAGGTTGGTCACAGGGCCTTGGCTGGACCAGATGCTTTCCTACTCTGCACTGATGAGCTGATGCATGTTTCATGGAGCAGAGGTGGTTCTCATCTCCAGCAGCCAGAGACAGAATCCACCAAGTGAAACATAAACAGTGATAAAAAGATGGACTGGGATAGAGGAACTCTGGAAGAACACTGATGAGGATTCAGAGAGTAACAGAAAGTAAAAAAAGCAGAGATCCTGACTATAAAAATTGACTGAAGATGAAGCACAGAAGCAACAAAAGAACTGGAATGTGCACAGAACCCAGAGAAAGATCAGTTCGGAGCAGAAGGAAGAAAGGGTGTTCATGAGAAGGGGAAGAGTACCAGGACACTGAGTGGGAAAGAACATGCACTGCCAGCCCTGCTTTGTGCCTGGTTTGGCTCTCAGCATCACAGAACTGCCTAGGGCAGCTCTGTCCATTCCTGACCACTCTGCAGGGACAGGGGCGTGGACATATCTGTGTCACACTGAGCACCTCATCCCTGAGCACTCACGTCCCACAGGTCCTGGCCATAAAACACTTCGTGGTGTACTGGGGATGTAATGGCAGTTACTGGTGAGCACAATGGATGGAGTAGTTGAGTATGAAACAAGATGACAAATTATTTTGGATAAAACTAGCATTCATATTATTTGGCAGTGACATTTTTGCCCTTATGTTTTCCAATAATGCACTACACCACAAACGCATGGAAATTACATCATTTATAGGTGTTTGTAGACACCACTCTTGCAACAATTGAAAAAAACCAAGGCAGTAGGTCCCCACTCCTCTCACATGTCACAATATCCACAGAAATCAGGGTTAGTGCAACATCATACATTTATCTTGTGAAAAAAACCAAACCAAAACAACCCAACTTTTTCAACAATACACAAATTCCATATTCCTGACACTAACATCTTACACAACAAGCTATTTGCAAAAAACAATTTGCCTTTGCAAAATGAGAAAATATTAAGTAAATACATTTGATGTTTAAGAATGAGGATAAATGTTACACCCAGACATGAGCTGGGTTTGGCTTAAGGTAAGAACTAAAAGAGCAGCAAATATTTTGGAAAAAAAAATATTTAAAAGGAGCTACTTACCAGTGAGAAATGTGAAACAAAACATCCACAGTCCACAGAGACACAAAGGAATAATTTCATCATGCACACAGGTGTGTCAGGTTCTATTGCCTCTCTCCAGCCCACCTCTGGTGTGCACTCCTCACTGCCACTACCCTTGCTCAGGGAAACTGGATAAAGTCTATTTCAGTCCAAATGAAGAACTATGGATGTGCAAAAGGGAACCCTTCTGGCAAAAATCAGTTTAGAGAGGACAGCTGTTACGCTTCCTCCTGCACAGACACCTGGGAACAGGTGGCTCTAGGAACAGGATCAAACATAAATTAGAATTCAAGAAGAGACCACCATGATTTGAGAGAACAACTGCCAAAAATACCCAAGTGCCCATGAGAGAGCACAGGACCTGCAAGAGTAAGTGAACACCGACCTTGTCCAAAGCACATTCTGGGGCTGCTGACCCAAACCCTTCAGCTTATGGGAAAAGAGCTCAGCACAGGACCATGAAGAAACACTTCTTCTAAACCCAGGAAACATCCCTACACAACACAGGCTGTTCCACACTGTTTGGAAAGTCCCTGGAGAGCACGGGTGGGGAGGGAGGAGCTGCAGTTGGTTTGGGACCAAGAGCAAAGACACACCTGGCACAGACCATGGAAAGTGTCCCAGGGCCCCTGCCCACAGCTGGTCAAAGCCTCAGGCAGCCAGGTTAGAGGTGTCTGGAATGGGTCAAACCATGCAAACAGCAAGTTGTAGCTGAAAACATATTGTGTCTTGGAAGAACCAAGACACTGGAACTGTCTGGGTAACCTGACTGGGTTTGGGGCATGAAGCAATTGTCAAAATGGGAAGGAAATACAACTGCAAATCCAAGAACTGCAAAAATGCCAGATAGGCTTAACACAGGAAGGGTTCATGCCAAAGGTCATGTTCTGGAAGGACTCTACAGAAGAAGGCTTCCTTCCCAGCCTGTGGTGGTCCTCTGAATGGAGAGAGCAGTGACACTGCCCTAAGTCTGAGCTTTCTCCCAGACATCAGCCCACGACACATCAGGCCACGTGGATTTGGTCCCTACAGCCACTAAAGCAGGAAAACTGACGTGATCTCAGCTGATTTTACTGACTTTCTTTTTGGAAGTGAAAGTTTGGTTTGGTGTGCTAATCAGAAGTGGAACAGCTAACAGGTGACACAAACTTGCTTGAAAACATGCTTGAAGAGAAAAAGTAATCAGATCTAGTGATGACTAGAAATGAAACAAAGCAAGACATACGATGGAACAGGACAGTGACAGCTTTGAGTGGCAAAAGGGCCCAGGACGGGACTTTGTGCAATGGGTGTGGTGCCATAAACACAGGGGTAGTCAGGGCAGACATCCTGCATTTAATGACATCAGAGGTACTTACCTTCCAGCCACTTCCAGCGTGACAGCACAGAATGCAGGAGCTTGAAGCACATGGGGCTGCACTCAAGGGGCCACAGTGCACACCAGCAATTGCCCAAACACACACACAGGCAGGGACACCACACAACTCGCCTCAGTTTCTGCACAGATAAATCTGCAGGTGGAAGCACGCACATCTGAGCCTAAAAAAAACCCCAAACTTTCTTACCGCTTCCAGCTCCTTCTGGGTTTCATCCTCCATTCTCCTGATGTCCTCCATAGTCAGCTCAATCCACTTGTCAATCCAACAGAACAGCTGGCGGTGGAAGTTGGTAAATATCCTTTTTTCTTGCTTTAAGAAGATAAACAAGCATTACATCACAGGTAGGACTTGCTAAAGGCTGGTGAAGTGATAGCAGCTGCTCAGTTTGAAGAGTTAAAGTCTTCAAGTGAGTGCTGCTTCACACTGCTAAGGATTCAGCCACCTCACACCCCTGGATCCAATTTAAATTCACCTCATTTCTCAAATGCTTTAATATGGAAAAAATGAACAAATTTCACTACCAAAAAAAGTTTCAAGAAAGTTCAGCCATTCACATTACTTGAGAATTATGAAGAATGCTGTTAAAATCTGTCCCAGCTCCAAGGTGGCAGCAGCCAAACCAGAACACCCACTTCCTGAAGACTTTGCTTTTTTTTCCCTAGAGAATTGTTCTGGTATTACCAGTGAAGCCCTGCTTGCAGCAAACCAAGACACAAATAATTTGACTGGCTGGGGAAATGGACAGGAATTCCCTGGCTGTGAGCAATAGGAAACTGTTCCTGCTCAAACCCCCACATCAACACAGCCCCAAAAGGCAGAAGTACTCACCTTTTGTATAAAGTTTTCGACTTTGTTCTGCAGTCCCCACCACTTAAATTTGATGGTCACCAATTTGTAAGCACACATTTTGGGACACTCCTCATCGGTCGCTAACTCCTTCTGTTTGGGGACAATAGAAAAGAAGTTTTAATACTTTAAAAGTTTAATTATTAGAAATTGTAATTCTAATTAGTGCATTAGAATGATAAATAATTAGTTTATAGTAAATGAATTAAATTGAACTATGTTGTTATGATAATAAAGCATAATGCTAAGCATTATTACAGAAAAACAACATTTTAATCAGTAACTTGGGGCTGTTCCTGACAGACTCCCTGTGATTCACTCCAGGGCACGGAAGTGAGCAGTGGCTCAATTCCTGTGGGGATCTCTGTTGTGGCACACACAGCCCATTCCCTCTTGGGAGAGACTCTGATGGCTGGCAGAGGGTTCTGGCAAACTCTGCTGCTGTTGGGGTGTCACTGGGGTGTCACATGGGGGATGTGCTGGGCCACAGGAAATTTGTTCTGAAGGAACCATGAACTTCGTTCTTCTGCTGATAAAGACTTCATAAGGCTTTATCACAACAGCTCCTAGTACCTTCCAGTTTGGCCCCAGAGGTCCTCTCTTTGTCTTAACTGACTGGAATAACGCAGGATCTTCATCAGCTTTGTAGTCCTGTAACATAAAACACTCTGAGAGTCAGAAAACAGTGCCAGATTCAATATCCCACTGTGCTGAGCTTCTGCTCGTGGCTGCCCAAACGATTCCCTGAGTGCTCTGGAACAGGATGGGTGCAGCACAGCTGCCAGGCTGACTCCATGGCTCCATCACACCTGCTCCCAACAGGGCAGCTCTCCAGGGCCCCCTGTGCTGTGCACACTGTGACATCTGCACTGGCCCACCGGGTCTGTGACCCCTGAGAGGAGGAGGAGGCAGTAACTCAACAACCAACATGCTAAAGCTGTTCAGGCTGCAACACGTGGCCACTGCTGGGGAGGCAGGACAGGAGGGAAGAAGGCAGGACAGGAGGGAAGAAGGCAGGACAGGAGGGAAGAAGGCAGGACAGGAGGGAAGAAGGCAGAAGCAACTCCCTTACACCATCAGAAACTCTGAGACCCCAGCCTGAGGCAGGGGCAGAGCCCACGCGGCGCTGCCTCACCGTGGCCAGCTCTGCTCACCCCCTGTGCATGGGGGGAAACCCAATGGCCACAGAGCTGAAAGGGACAAATGCTTCCAGCAGATGGGTTTACTGAATTTTACTGATGAAGGGTATGAAAATGATTACTTGATAAAGATGCTGCCACGGAAACTAGGGAAGAATTAAAAATTCAGGGCTCAGCGAAGTAAGGTTTAAATTGTATACAAAAAACATTTATCCAGGATTACAATTACACACTCACAACCCAACTTTAACAATTTAAGTTGCTTCAAAGCAGAACAAATACTTGGTAGGTGCTACAGAAAAACCCAAGAATGTTTAGCAGAGTTTAAGGTCTCATTTTTAAATAAAGTTTCAGTGAAGCCAAAATCTGCAGAACACGGAGTGAAAGAAACACCTCCAAGAGAAGCAGCTCCTGGCTGCTGAAGACCACAGCAGTTTTCAGCTCCAGATCCTTCCACCAGCACAGAGGTACAAAGGCTACTTCTAGACTAAATTCTGAATCCACAGAGCAAGGCTACATGTATTAACTGTTAATGCTTTCGCAGACATTCTGACATTTATGAAAACCTACTGCAAGCCAAATGGAGCTGAAAAATCCAGGAAGTCCTCTCAGAGGAATCAGATTTCACTTACAGAACATCAGCTGTTACACTTTCTTCTCCCCAGTTCTCTCTCATTGTTCCCACTTCTTTTAACACACCTACCTACACTGCATATTATAATAGGCTGAAGAAACCCTAATTTATCTAGAAAACATTACTAGGTGCTCCGACAAATTTCCATATTGAGGGCTCAAACATGTGCTTTAGGAATTGAGCAGATATTTCCTAGAAGCAGCCAAGTGGGTGAAGACATTTCAATCCCATTGCTAACCAGTGTTTTATGAACTTCCACAAACCAGGACTCTCCTCTAGCTCTGCCTCTAAGCTGAAACAACATTCTAGTTTGAAGAACCCACACAACAGTCAGCCAGCCTCA
Organism: Tichodroma muraria; assembly: GCA_013390105.1. NCBI lineage: Eukaryota > Metazoa > Chordata > Aves > Passeriformes > Sittidae > Tichodroma > Tichodroma muraria. Next base: position 3,544 of record WAAG01057468.1, on the reverse strand, counting down.
GCAGGAGATGCCCTGGTGCTCCACATTGGGAGGATTTCTGTGGATTTTGGGTGCATTTTGGGCAGATTTTAAAAAACCTTCCCCTGCCTCAGAGCCTGAGGAACCAGCATTAGCACTGCAGAGCAATGCTTAAACATTTATTAAGTTTTGAATTATTATAACTGCAGAAAGACTGCAAGTCATATTTATCACCTGAATTTTAGTGAAACCCACTTAATTATGATTTTACTATAATAAAGCACGTGTCCTGTCCACAGACATCACAAAGAGCAAATACACAGCAGCACACGATGTCCTGCCCTGAGTCCCTTCCTGCTGCACTGAGCACAGCACTGAGCCAGAGCCACTGGCTGTGTCTGAGACCAACTTCTCATCTCACAAGTTATTTCCAAATACTGTGGGAGAGGACAGCTGCAACCCACTGGAATCCTCAGGTTCTGCATTCTCCTGGAGGCTCAGTGTGATACATTTCTTAAAAACTATTTCTTAACAAATCTTGTGTGGAAAAAGAGTCATCTTCCTTACATTCAAATCACCTTTAAGATACCTATGCAAATACTACAGCAAAATGTTTTTACAGAAATATATTGAATGTTTTAAATTACTGATCATGACTGCCTTTTAAAAAATTTCACTCAATCACTGGATAGAAGACATTGAAGTGAATCAAACTAAAGCAATGGATAAACAATTTTTCTCTATGTAACTAATTGTTGGCAGAACTGGTTTGGGACAGCAACATGCCAAAAAGAAACACAAGAATTCCACATCTTAGTGTCAGTTATTTATAGATAAAACTAGGTACTGCATTGAGACAACCCTGAATTTATTTTCACTGTGTGAACATCCTGCCAAGGCAGAGCTCTCTGCAGTGGTGTGAGGCATGAGGCATTTAAACTGAGCTACATGTGCAGCCCTGATCTGCCTGGTTTATGGAGTGCAATGATTTGTCTGGATACCCCAGGGACACTCAAGTCCACACGATGCTGTTACCTGCCATCCTGCCTCCCACTGCCCAGGGACACTGGTAAAAAGCAACTGTGCTCTTGCATTTAGGACCCACATAAAAATAACCACAGCTGGAAACACTGGGGAAGAAAATGTTATCTATGAGTAAAATGCAGGAGTGAGAACAGAAATTCCAAGAAAATAGATGAGTCATGGTAAAGTTTTCTATGCTAGAGATAGAAGCTTTGAACCAAGACCTTTTAGAACTCAGTTAACCCAAATCCTGTTAAGGACAGGAAAAACCCTTTATATAGACTAAAGCCTAGATGGACAGGAGAGCATTGTAGGAACTCTTCTCTACACACAAATCCTACAAGCATGCAGGGAAGAAGACTGGACTAGAGCCAAAGTACAAATAAACAACAGTTCTTTGCAGAGTTTAAGGAAAATATCTGTGTAGCAAGAGCTTAACTCCTGACAACAACAAGTCCTTCTTAGGAAGAAAAAGAGGCAGCTGCTGGAGCAAATATTACAGCTCAAACCCCTGAAGCTCTCTGGAAAGCCAGACAGGCAAACATCAGCCTGCAGCAGCATAAAAAGACAGAGGAGCAAAACCATTTCAAAGAAATACACAAATACCATTTCTCAGGCAGTTTCTGCTCAAATTCACAATATAATATGCATGAATGCAACAATCTATTATAAAGAATAATTTAGAGAGACTGTGAACCACATACAATAAAGTAACATCACAACAAACCCAGAACCCAGGCACTTTTTTACAATTCTCCTTCTCAATCTTTAGACCTGCTCAGGGTAGTAACAGTGCTCCTGAGAACTCATGGTTCACTATCAAATGGTATAAAAAAATCAAAGCATATATACAGGACAGAATGATTTTAGGAAAACTTTTAGAACCTAACATGAAAATTATACAAGTCCGATGCCTGATCTGCAAACCCATGAAAATGGAACTGAACATGGAGTGGCACCACACTAACTAGGAAGGTGGACACAAATTCTGGCTCTCCAGCTCAATATTGTGTTAGTGTTTTAAGCAAGAGAACGTACATACTACTGGTGTTATTGAGCAAAAAACTCACATACAGGTCCTGTGGAAGGAAACACCTACCAGCACTTCCCTCCAACGTCATCCACAGCTCTGAGTGCTCCTTCACAGCACAAGAGAAGACAAGAATCAGGTTTATCCAAGTATGTCACACTCCCAACTCAGAGCATGATTCCCATATCTCATAACTGAAACAGTCACCAGCACCACTGTACGCTGCCCTGACACGCACTCGTGTGTTTTAGGTAGGTTTAGCTAAATGGCTTTCAATAAAAAATGTCTTGCAATCACTCCCATCTCCTGAAGAGTCCTGCAGCTACAGCACAGCTATCAGGGGAACCATTGCCTGAAGTCACCTTAGAGAGAATGCCAAGGTTCAAAGGAGGCATGAAACCAGCCTGGTTATCACAGATGCACATCGTGGTGCCATGCCCAGAACCAGAAGTTAAAGGTCTCTAGGAACGAGGTTGGAAGAGATGAGTATTTAT